>BJBW01005702.1:5372-60272 GCA_004320125.1 Scolopax mira
TATCATTCTGTGATTCTTCAATGCATTTATTGCTCTTGAATTTAATCTCACTCTTTTGCCCCAAAGTGTGAAAGGGAGGAAAGTAATGGGAAAATCTTGTAAGCCAAACTTGACACAGAAGCAGACTCGTACTCATACCTCTGTAAAATGGCCTCTAAAGCAGAAAAGAAAATTACCTGGGTGCTTCATGGCTGCATAGTGGAAGAGCTATTATGGAGCAGCTGTCCTGAAAGGCATCCTTGATTCTCAAGTCACTCCATTTTAGTTGAACACAGCAGAATTCTCTCCCATCAGCATCTTGGATATGCAGTGGAGGGAACTGCAGTGAGAAGCCTGACGGAAGCACTGCCAAATGCAAGTGAGTGATGACATGTGGTAACAAGGATGTGTGAGATGTGAAAGTGAGAACACCTACACAAAGTGCCACTGCTATACCCATGAGTTGATAAGCTGCTTCTCCTGCCCCAGCTTGCTGTATTCTTGTTTTCTAGTCTCATGCTGACCAGACTTATGCTGGTCTTACGACACAACTAGGATCCTGATCCTAGAAGCTTTTTTAGGTACCCAGTCACTGCTGAAATGAAGACTATTGAAACATATTTTCATGGAAGTTCTTGGCCCTGCAGATGGCCACAGATCTTGTGCCGTGCAGTGGAGTGCAAAAAACCAAGCCCTCTCTTTGCCTGCCTCCTATCCCCCCACTGAAAAATTGCTACCTGCTCTCACTCCAGGGTTTTCTGCCAAGCCCCATGCTGACAGGCCATTGGCACACTGTTATTATGATGGCAGGACCCTCAAGAATCCAGGGGAACTCTGTAAAAAAAATGCAAAATTATCTCCCAGATATCTGAGTGATCTCCTACTGGAGCTGGGGAAAGGACCAAATGAAATTTGTGGGGTTTGAATTCACTCAGAAGGCTCCCATTTGAGACATCCTTTTCTAAGTGTTGTAGTCTGTCTGCAGTGATTTTTAAACACTGGGACTAGATGTCTCATGCAGTTTGAGGAGCCAAAATGTTGTGAATAGGAGACCAGGTCAATATACATCTAGTTTTTATTTACCCACTGGAGCAAATGAGTTGTTGTAGGTCAGCAATTTTCTTCATAGGTACCCTAGGCCAGATTCTTCTGTTGGGATAAATGGGCAGAGGTGTCCTTGAGATTATACCCATATATACAAACTGAGAAGCATCCCTGGTGCCTCTAGCAATTGTTTACTATGCTTAAAGAGAACTCTGCCTTTGAGGGAAATGACAGCCAGAAAAAAGTAAGAGTGAAGTAAAACGTGAATACAGACTAATTTGGATGTTTTTATAAAGTCTTGCAAACTTCTCTCCACAAACCGTTAAGTCCTAATTGCCACACTAATGTTATTTTATATTGTAAGTGCAGCTCCTGACTCCTGATATTATGGTACCCAGTGGAATTAAAGCAGGCACTTAGCTTTACCACCTTCTCTGCTGTAACCTTTTCAATCCGTGATTATTATTCTGTCAACGCATACTTGTTCATTAGTACTTAAAGGTGTCGTCCCCTCTACCAGGACGACATGCTTCTGTGTAAATTAGGGCCATAACTAACCTGGTTCGGTGCTGAAGCAAGCACCTTTCTTCTGACAAGCCATGAATTAAGGGCTTCTTTCCTCCCAGTGGAAGGAGCCTCTCTCCTTCGTTCCTAATAAGGGCGATGCTGAGGTGGATTTAAAAGGTTCTTTTCTGTTAAAGGGGTTTGAACTGCGATAATCTCCCATAATCCAGAGACTAGGAGCAAGCTGAGCATTAGGTCTGGATTGCAAATCTACTCTTGGCCTTTTTTTAATAGTTAGTTATTTTTTCAAAACTCTTTTAAATACAGTACCTTCATTTTCCCTTCCATAAGGGACATTAAGGAAATGCATTTCAAATTAGGATTCAAATTTGATTAATTATTATTAGTTAATCCCATTTCTGGTAATTGCATTCCTTCTTCAGGAATTTCACAACCTTTTTAGAAATTATAGTGTTGCAAACTGCGTGCTTTAACTCTGTGTTAGTCTCACAGCTGATTTTCTTGCTCTGACTGTATATGCAGTAAATGCTGTGCAGTTCAGAAAACATTATTTCCATTTTAACTCACCATTAAAACTCTTAGACTTCCATTTTCCAAATAAATCATCTAATGAATTTGATTTGTTTTGTTCTTCTTGTGTTTCCATTCATGAATTGCTTCCGACCTACCCCAATGTTAGCAAATCTTAGTCTCATTTGCACATAATTTTGGAGAAAGATATTTTATTCTAGGATTTCTGATTTTATTGCTAATTTCAGCTGTTACATTCCCTATATAGCTATTCATGATAGATCAAATGTTATTACATCTAGTCCCTTGCCAGATGAGAGTATCTTTTTCTATGGCCAAGTAATGAAGAAGACATGATGAACACCAAGTAATGAATGGAGAATAATTGTACTCATGAGGGAGTATTGTATGCTAATACAGGCAGTGGTAAAAGGATCATTTCCCATGCAGTCATACGAATGAAAAATAACTGACATAAATATTTATGAGTTGAAGATAACATGGGATAGACAAGGCACACAGGAACCAAACACATTTTGAGTCTGTCTGGGTTTTCACCAGCAAAGGTAGTAAAGAAAGCCTCATTCCCTCATCAGTGGCTTTGTACCAGGTAAAAAATAATAGGGAAGAAAACCGGCAAAGGAGACTCTTACTACTACGGGAAAAAACTATCCCCCAGCTGTTTTGGGAAGAGCTGCTGAACAAATCATGTTGCTTGTGCTGACGATGACAGAAAGGAGACAAAAATGCTATGATTTATACAGTTTTCTAGAACAGACTAGGTTATAGTATGGGTTATGAGGCAGGTTAAGACCAGAAGAATGCAGATCAACCTCTGGTCGGCACATTTGGAGATGAAGTTTTGTGCAGAAAGCATACGTGAATATTTCTGTCAAGAGTTATTTCAAATTTAGCTCTAATTGTCCCACTCCAATTTGTGCTTGGGGTATAAATCCAAAGTACGTCCGTTCTTGAAAGAATGGAGATTTACACTGGTGGATTTTGGAAGGTGTTTGATCAAATGTACAGGATTTCATTCTGAACAGCAGTATGGCCCATCTATACCCACCACAAGTAGTATGGATGAGGGGAACATGGCACACTGCACTCTTTATATTTACAGGGATGAAATTATATAGGTATATAAAATAAATATATATAGTAATTAGCTCATTAAACTGAACAGATTCTCTGAAATATCCAGGAGAGGATGAGACCTCTGAAGGGTATGAGATCCTCTCCTCACTAAAATGAGATTCAGGTCACCTGTCTTAGAGATTAATTCTGAAGCTCTTCAACAGGTGTAATCCATATTAATGCCAGATACAATTTAAACATAGAAGCATTAACAGTAAATCTAACATACCTGACATAGTAATACCTTTTAGCTGTTTGAAAACTGGGTCGCCAGATTGATATTCTTAGGGTCTATACTTTGTCTCTTGCTGGAAGGATGGCAAACCAGTGGGTCTGTTTTAGTCAGTGCATTTATGGTCTTTTTTTTTTTCTTTGTTTTGTAGTTGTTCTGAAGAAATCAGCCTGAAATGGCCATCTTGGAACTACTAATCAGGAGTGAAAAGTCAGCAAGGTCCCCAGTATTGAACCTGGTTCTTGCTACCTATTGAGAAAACACTGAAGAATGACAGATAGATACCTCTCAGGAAATTTGGGTCCTCAGTTTGTGAGTGATGAAGGATCTTGGTTCATCTGATTGTCTTGTTACACTGAATAATTCAAACAACTGTAATTGTAATGATCAGTCACTGTAGTCAACAGCAAAGTTGCAGCAGGGTTACCAGGAAAGGAATATAGCCAGAAAGCACATCAGCCATATTCAGCCTACACATTCTCCTGTGGTGTGTGGCTACTTCATAGCATCAGCTGGGCAGAGGTGTGTGGCAGATAAAAAATAGCCTATTGCTTGAAATAAAATGATAAATCAGTGAAGACAGGGAATGGAGGAGGTATGAAACTTGGAAGGAAAGGTTAGGTGCCAGGTCCCAGAAGGCTACAGATGTGATCTTTCCCTTGCAAATAAACTCAAGCTGGTCTAGATGGCAGAAGCAGGGAGCCTCCTTCTAGACTAAGATCCTGGGAGGATCTGTAACCTCAATTCTCCAAGAAGGGACAGTTCCTCAACCTCATTCAAGATCATACTCAGTGGTCTTTGTGGAGGAAGTCCAAGCCAGGTGGCTCTGATGCTCAGACTCTGGGTGGCCAAGGTGGGCAGCAGCACAGTGATTTGGACATCCAGAAGTGTGCAGATAACTGTGGCCCAGAAGTTGCAGCCAACATTGCATTGCACTCATCTGTATTCATGACTTCTAACCAATGCTAACCATTAGCCAACACTCAGCATATTATGGGCAGTTACATTTCAATCATTTGAGTCTGTGTAGTCATTTTGGGTACATTTGTAAGGCTGCCCAACCATACAGCAAGCTGAGGCTCTCTGACAGCTGTTAAAAGCATTTGTACTAATGACCCCAGAACTGTTTGCATTTTCATGCACCTTCTGAGCTATGTACTGGCCTCAGAACCTGATTTTAAAGGTCCACAATCCCATTAAGGTTTCTTCAATAGAAAGCCCATCATTTTGTTGCTTGCATTGAACAGAAAGACAACACAATATCATTTTCTACTGATCTTAAACCTAGGGACATCATTTTCTTAGGATCAAATTGGTGCTATACCAGGAATTTCCTGTCTCATCTTCAAATATTACTACACAGCCTGGTACTGTGAAATGCTACACATCTCTTGGAAGATCAGATCTTTTTTCTATACAAGTTTTGGATTATATGCATATCCAGAGTGGTATGTGAATGGAAGAGAAAATATGTGGTCTTTTGTTTTTAAAAACCATGTGAGAGAAGCCCTTTTTGAGATGATAGTCAGTTTGGGGTTTTTTTTTTATTTTGCTTGTTTTGCATTACAGCAGAGAGTTTTGAATTTGATAAAGTTATTACTTGTTTCAATGCTGTTGCTGTGTACTTTTGCCTGTGTTTAGTGACAGTGAGACACAGAGGAGGTGCACTCTGGCCTTCTTGCAAATGAGGAATGTTCTCATCATCTCTGTAAATACTCACCTGTCCATTTCCAAGCTCCTCAGGCAACCCAGTCTCAAATGACAAGAACTGTTCTTTTTTTTTTTAATATGTCAGGCTTGACAGGCTCAGAGGCAGAAACTCCAAAACAGAATGAATCATTCAGAGCTCATTTTTCTCACAGATTTAGTTTTAAGTTGTGCTTTAGTTGTTGGGATGTGAATTTTGGAAGAAATTCTTTGCTTCCTTATGAAGAACAGGGTATGGACTCCCAGCCCACCAGGCTTGGGACAGACCTCTCTGAAGTTTTCCTGGAGGTACATTCTCTGAAGTAGCTAGTGTTGAGCACTGTACTAGGATGAGTAATTTATTGGTCTTGGCAGGTCTAACGTGTTCCTACATTGCCATGCATCCTGTGACCTGTGCAATGATACCCTCCTGGGGATCCTGCTTCACCAGGCCCAGCCTTTGTGCGTGACACCAGTTCCACCAGTGACCAGCACGCAACTCTCTGCTGCAGGAGCTCTTGGATCACACCAGCCATTTTTCTGTTTATGGTACATCAGATTTATAAACCCAGCTATTTGAAATTTCACATATCTGTGTCATGTTCAAAGGAGGGAAGATTAACCCATCCCCTCTCTGGATTTCTGTTTAAGCCTTGTTACCACAGGGGAAAGGTAGACATTCCACTGCATGGAAGCCTATGCTTTCTCAGCTTCTACATTTCATAATGATGTACCAATAACACTGTCAAAGAGGACCAACTTCCGTGAAACAGTAGCATCTCTTTTTCTTCTGCAGACACGCTTCTTGTGATTTGACACAAAAATGGTACAGGTGGTAAATGACTGCTCAGTATTAAAATATTCCTGCATTGTTTATGGTAGGGAAGAGGATAGGAGTACTGATACTTTTAAAATAAACAGTCCCACAGAAGGAACTTGAAAAATGTCACAAAAGGCATCCATTGAATTTCTAATTCCATGAAAAATATTATGGGCAAACATGGTTGAGCAACAATTAAGTTGATGTCCACCTCTGTTACTGTACAGGTAACTAATAGAGCATTCTTCTCTTCTATTTCCAAACTAAGATTTACAGATTTTAAAGTCAGAATTTATTTTCTCCTAGTGCAGGCCAGTGATTTTTCAATTTTTCTGTTTCCCACCAGTTTCTCTAGCCTTATGTCCAGGCTCCTTATATGACTCGGTATAATGTGATGCTGCCCCTTCCCCAAAAAAACAGACCAGCTAACAAACCAAAGCACAACATTGTCAATACATTTAAAAGCACAAACTGGGGCAGCGAGGGCAGAAGAGTAGCTCCCTACAGCTGCTTGCTTCCATGCAGAACCCGAGTCCTCATTGACAGGAGATTTATCTGCAGCATGTGATGGGAGAATCAGGTGAATAAATGCCTTAACGTAGGAGTTGAGCTGTGGAATCCTTTCACCTCCATTTAAGTTCATTTGGAGCACTGAACTCTCCCAACTGGGATGAGATGCAGATTATCAATTATCTGCTTCCTAGAAAGAGGAGGTTTCTGTTCTCTCGCTCTCCCATCAATATTTCATAAACAATGTAAATGTTCCTTTATTACCTAACTAAGAAATCTGTACTTTACAAAACATACAACTAAAGAGCACAAATGTGCACATGTGCATGTGTTCACATGAAGATGTATGCATGAATACAAATGCACACGCTTGCTGACATAATTATATCTGGATATATATTTATATTCCTGGCATTTGCCATCTGTGGGGAGTGTAATACCGGGAATAAGCATCTGGCACAGTTTTGTATAGTAGGGCCTTTTGACAGCTGATGCTAGGGAATGTTGTTCCTTTGGGGATTAAGAAGTAATTAATGAAGGCAAGGAAAACATACTGCAAAACATAAAATTCCTATATTGAAAGCCAGGGTTCCAAGGTACTCTTTGTTTTAGTTTTCAACTGGCCTACAGCCAAAACCCCAAACTAATTTAATGTTTTTTGGAGGGATCCCCTCATCATGTATAGGGTAATTTAAAGTTGAAACATGTAAGATGTTAGTAACATCACTTGTTACTTCCACATCCAGCATATTATTACAAATCCAAAATTGTCCAAATATTGAATTACAAACACTGAACATAGAGGGGAGGGAGTCACTGACAAAAGTTCCAGAGAAACAGACTGCAAGGGATAGAAGGGGATGCTGCATGCACCATATGGTGTGGTGGGTTACCCACGGGTTAATGGGTACAAAGCATTGCGAACAGATGTGACATCCAAGCTGTTCAAAGACTAAAATGTTTTCTTGGCTTTCAGGTGGAATTATTCATTGGCCTCCAGGTTAGAAAGTGCTTAAATCTTTGCTGCATTTATTGCACTCACTGGGAGACTTCCAAGGGCTCTATTTGGTTATCTGTCATTTCTACCCTTTGATGGGTGAAGAGCGGGGATGAAACAAGCATATCATTTTCTTCTGTTCCCAGAGTGAATCAGTCCCATGGGATGGGGTATAAACTGATTTAGCAAAGGAAGAGCTACCATTTTTTTAAGTCTTGCATCATGCAGGGCAAAGGTATCTTTCATTGCTTTGTTGTTATGCGTTGCTTTACGAGTGAATTAATCCAAATTGTAACCAAGTACTGGGTGTAGTTTGGAGACAAACAGAAAGGTTGTCTTCCTCTAAGGAAAAGGGAAAAGTAAATCAGTTGCTGTACTTGAGAGCTGGCAAACTCTGCAAAGACATTTGAAACCAAAAATATATTCCAATTCATGAAATCTGTAAGGAAGATATAAATTGTGAGCAAAAAACATTGTCTGCTTTGCTATGCATATCTACATATGCAGACATACACACACTTAGACACTTTTATTTTCATTTCATACAACCATTTGGTTCCTAGCAGACATCAAATGAAATCCACATCATCACTAATTTCAGAAATTTCCATTTCATCAGCTTGTTTAATAGTCTCCAGGATATTTTTGGTATTTGAGTTGGGTTTTTTTTAGCAGAATTGTGTGCATAATTTCACAGTGGAATCATATCCTGCTCTTTCAAGTAAATGGTGTATATTTTTAGGAAAAAAAAAAAAAGCTTATCCCACTATTATAAAAAAATGCCAAAAAATTAATTTACAGGAGTTACTTACACATATGCAGTTGTCTGGCTTCACTTTAAATTCTGCAGCACCTTTAATTTCCCAGGCTTCTCTTTCAGAAGGCTTTTATTGATCTCTGTTGTCCTTCTTACTACCTGTTTTACCCGACACTTGGATCTAAAGCAGCTGCACATCACAGTATCACGTGTTAATTTATGAGGCAGCACACCTGGTTGAGGCCTGTGTAAATCTCTCAGTGTAAGGTTACAACCAGGGAACTTAGCCATTGGAGCTAGCTCAGCTCCTCAATGATGTATGAAAATATTTATTAAACCCAAGTAAACGGATATCTATATGTCATTTCACCACCACTGGTACGCAGGTGCTCTCAGAAGTGGAACAAGGAAGAATCCCTACCACAGAGCAGCGCTACAGGAAAATAACCAAATCCAGAGATGCTGAGTGAGGTGCGGACATGACAATGGAGGCAAAACAAAGGCAAGGTAGAAATTGGTCAGATTGCACGTGGAAGAAGCTGGAGTCACACTTACACATTAGCAATTAGGGCATGGGTTTGGGATGTAACCTAAAAGACAGACCTGTTTTTAGTAGCTCTCAAAGTTGTAAAAGGGAAACCATGGGATAATTTCAGAGGTCCCTTTGTGCCAGCTGTGTAAACAGGAGTGGCAGCATGTGGAGGGTGATCACAACCCAGCAGTGCCCAGGCCCTGGCAGCACCGCCTCGAGCTGGCTCTATCCCTTTCTCAGGGCTGGGCACTTGCTGACTCGCCATGGGGCTCCCTGCCTCTCCTGCAGGTCCCTGAGTCCTCTTCCAATTGCTGTGAGCACCACAAGTAATTGCTGGGCACTCATTTCATTTGCTCAGTGTTTGCAAATTCGCTGATGTGGGTTGAGCCTCATTTATTAAAGCTAAATGAATTAAAATCATGATTAACAGTAACACATGCAGCTGTTAAGACTGTGGACTTCATTACTTGGTTTCTTTGGCAGCTATCCATTATTTTAAAACAGCATCTGTTAGCTAACTTCCTCTAATCTTGTATGAGAAAGTGAGAGATGTTTTCTGTTTTAATAAAGTGTGTAGGATACTGCTTTTGAAAATTCACGGCTGCATATGCTACTAATATTGATGATGAACCCAATGGTGAGATTATAAACAGCCCAGATGTCATGTTCCAAGCAAAACAGCAACGTAAGAAGAAAGTCCAACCACACCACAAGCGTAACAAGGAAAAGAAAATAATTACATGAACATCTTCAGGAGTGAAACATAAATATAAATGGTGTTTCTGGTTAATATGAATGTGCCATCTGGGCAGTTGAAAAATATCGATTCTTGCACTAGAGGTGTCATTCCCCTTGGAAAGCATAAGGAAAACAGAGAGTTTGAAAGATGTTGCAAACAAAGTTTAACTAGATCTCTTTTGAATATATTAATGCTGATTGTAAACAATAATCAGAGCAAAACCCTACCAAGTCAGGTGCTAAGCCTAAAGAGTTTTGGATCAGGGTTTAAAACACATTAGTCATATAGTTCTGTATAAGCGTAACCACTGAAAAATAAGTTAAATGTCTTTTGATAAGATTTTTTCTCATACATTCCAAAAAGGTCTGTATTTCTTGATTCCGATTTTGTAATTAAAACAATGAAGTGAAATATAGTTTGAGGGAAAGAAAAAGCAAACATCTAAATTTTCAAGATAATTTAAAAAATAATTACTGCCTCTTACTTAGGTTTCAATACAGACCACAGAACAGTAAATAAATGCAAAGCACGTACTTTTCCCCAAGTATGTTTTTTACTGTACATCTTGTAGTAAAAAAAAAAAAGAGAAAATAAAGGAAAAAATGTTCTGATCACAGGGATGTAATTTTCTAAAACTCCAAGTAGGAAACGTGACAAATACAAGATCAAGTACACAGTCATGTCACAATATATTTCTGCACCTTTAAAAAAAATATACATAGAATTTCTTCATGTGTTATTTTCGCTGTGCCTTGCACCCGTTCTCCAAATGTCTTTTACAAAACCATAGTAACAATGTGCCATTTCAAAATGGTTCCCAGCAGCTGATCATCGGGAGCCAACTAAACAAATGAAAGGAAAGTTGCAGTAGCCACCAGAATGCTGGAAATCACAGTAAAATTGTCAAGAACAATGAAGTCAGCTGCATGGGCCATGTGCATTTCCACAACCACAGCAATGCTCCCCAAAACCAAATTTGAGAATCAGTTTACAAGCCCTAAAGAGCTCCTGTTCTTAGTTAGCAAGTACCTTAGTGAGGGTGAGAGACAGGGGGGTAGGAGTTCACTGGGGAAGGGCTATCTGTAATGCAGGGGTCACATGGGTGACCCCCTACTCTGAGACACTCAAATTTAATTCAGGTTCCATGGCTATTTTGGAAGGGACCCAACCCCCTAAAATACACTAAACCTTACATTTCCTGTAATGCTACTGATACAGTCAGGCCATTTCATGGTGACTGTACAGACAAAGAGCTTTTGTCACAGTAGGGTGAAAGTTTGTGTTTTCTTTGTCAGTTAAATGGAGTGACAGTGTGACCTTTGCCAGAAGCCATTGGTATTCATAATGCGGAGAGTTCACAGGAGCTACTTTTGTTTTCCTTTTCTTTATCGTTTAAGAGGAAAGCTTGATTACTATTTTTCCCATCTTTGGTAGCAACACCCCTACAGATATCAATAAGTGCTGCAATCTGCCTTGGCCATTGACAAGCAGAGACTATGAAGAAGATGGAAGAAAAAGGATGATTTGTAAAAAATTTATTAGCCCCTAGATTTAATTTTTCCTAGGACATAAAGGGGTTGTATTGGAGGTGGTTTATAGAATACATCAGAAATTTGACCTTTTTACATATCCTCCTTTTCATCTGGGGATTTGATGTGACTGAAAACAAAACCAAAAAATGCAGAGAAACATACTTTCTGCTGTGGGGAAAAAACAACTCAAAAGCAGTAACAAGGTGAAACAGAGCAGAAATCATCTAATCCCATCCAAAAGCCCACTCAACAACATGTATTTTCCCAGATGTCACAGTTAACACCATGAGATTATGCTGAATAATTTGCTCTGATCTGTCCCTGCGGATGCCCTGCCTGCACTTTTGAGAAAGTCATTTGCAATGACAACCAGATTTATCCTAGCACCAGTCTTATATCCACAGAAGGGTATCTCTGTGTTTCTGTGGTTAAAAGAAAAGAAAGAGGTGCCCTTAAAAAAAAAAAAAAAAAGAGAGAAAAGAATAGAAACAAGCCCTGTAAAATTAAACTTGTGCTGTTAAACCCCTTCTCATCTTCCTTATTTAACCCTGTGTGACAGTTCACCAAGAGTCTGAGTAACTTCTGGAAAACAATGCTAAATACAACTAGTAAATTCCTTGAAACATTCACACATGGTTTAGTTGGGGTCAGACAAGAATGGTGCCATACGTGCCTATTCACATTTCATTACCTTCTTTCTCTTTTATTGTCCCTGTTACTTATTTGTTTATCTATCTTTTTGGCCAGTACAACTGAAAACGTTTCCTCCCCTCTTTCCAAATGCATGGTTTTGCAGGAAAACACACTTTATAACACATGAGGGGAGAAGAGAAGGGGGAGAGACACTGATATTTACACTGTGCTTTCCATTACCCACTCTGAGCTCCCAAAAGTCCCTTTCGCCCCTGTTAGGTCATTGTCATCATACTGCAAAAGCATGCCATTCACCGAGAGGCTCCTCTTTGTCCAAATGTTTGTTATCTTTTTTGGGTAGGTGCAACACTGAGATGTGGCAAAGTCCCCCATGTCAAAAGAATGGCTACGTTTAGTTTTGCCCTCCAGAGGCAACATGAGGAGGCTGCGAAATTTGGACTCCGGCTGGCCCAGCAGTGGCTCTTTGTCCGAGTGGCGGGCCACTGTGGAAGTTCTGGAGTCTGTCATCTCCTCCTTTTTCTGACATTTCAGTTCCAGGGAGGCAAAAGCTCCCATTAGCCGGTCAATATTGTGTTTTGACCTGGAAGGAGGCCTCCACTTACTGGACAATGTGCCCTGTTCACTTTGGAGGCTACAGTCATCACAGTCGCGGCTGTTTGCAGAGCTGGAGGAAGAGGAGATGCTGCTCCGCGCAGACTGACAGTTAAACTCCATAAGTTCATTTCTGACCACCACTTTGGGATTGACCTGGGGCAAGACTCCGTTCTGAACTGGTTGTGCTCCATTTGTCTGTGAGTAGACATTGCTGACGTTAGACATCTTCCCCTGGGAATTGTTGCAAACCTTATAGCGGACCATGAGTATTACAATGAACACCAACAGAGTTGCCACAATGATGCCTCCAATGATCAGAATCATGGTCCCACCCAGGAACTGGCTGTGCATTGACTGGCACTGAGGGTAGTCCTCTTTGGTGAAGAACTGTGCACATCCCACAATATTGGTGGCAGTAAGGGTCGTGGCCGTATCATCCCACATTGCCAGGACACAGAGGTCATAGCCTGTTCCAGAAACAAGGTTGTTTACAACAAAGGCTTTGTTTGTAGCTGGAATCATCCTTTTAAAAAAAAAAAAAAAAAAAAAAAAAAAAAAAGAGAGAAAAAAAAATTGGTTACTCTTCACACTAAAAGAAAAGTGAGAACAGATGTAAGAACAATATAGTGTTTACTGTGCTGGGGGTGGAGAGGAGTCAGAGCCATAAAGTTCAAACAAACATTGAAACTTCCCAGTGCCTGTGGGTCCCGCATCCAGTAACGCACAAGTTTTGAGAGCCGTCTTCCAAATGTGCAATAAAAGGAATCAGAAAAAGCAGACCAAATTAGTAAATTAGTCTGGATTTTTATTTTCTCCTCACTTGCAACTGTCCTAATCTTAAATACATTAAAATCTGAGCAAATAACTCAGAATAAAAATATGTGCCTACTAGGAGCAATTCTTTCTGAGTGTGCAAATCACCCTTGCACTTGCTGAGTCTGATGCTGGCAGTTGCCACATCGCTTCATGGGGGCCTGAATATTTACTGTGTAACATCAGCAGGTTGCTTACATTGTAAAGAGAAGGGGCTACAATTAGTTTTCGCATTCCCTGAGAAGGCAAGGCAGGCAGCCACTTCTCATTCCACTCCCCCATCTACTTTCCCCGTCCTCCATCTCCCCACTGTGGAAAATATTTCCTACAAATGCAGCTATTATCTTCTTTGCCAGAAATTTCTCACTGCAATCACTGTCCTCTGTGCAAGTGAAAAAGAAATACTTGCATTGGCAATATGGACTGTGGATTTCGAGGAGATCATTCAAAATTAGCAGATGGGAATGAACATGGTCTATCCCCACTTCAAACTGGTAAAAATTGCAGCACATTAGTGGAATACAGTGGAGAATCCTAGATCTGATGCCTGGTGGGTAGCCAAGGATAAAACCAAAGAGATAGCCCATGCATTCCAAGTCACAGGAGACAGGACAAGGGACAATGGCCTCAAGTTACGCCAGAGGAAGTTTAGATTGGATATTAGGAAACATTTCTTCATGGAGAGGGTTATCGGGCATTGGAATATGCTGCCCAGGGAAGGGGTTGAGGCACCATCCCTGGAGGTGTTCAAAAGAAAGGTTGACGTAGTCCTTAGGAATATGGTTTAGTGATTTTTGTCAGGGTTAGGTTGATAGTTGGACTAGATGATCTTTAAGGTCCTTTTCAACCTAGACAATTCTATGATTCTAAGTTTCTCTTTAATTCCCCATAGCAGGTTTGAGTGAGAGAAAAAAGCTGAATTTAAAACCAGCCCATTCTGACTAAGAGCTGCAGATCTTTAGCACCAGCAAAAAGGGAGCCTTACAGGTACCTACAGCACATAGCAAGTTGTTGTGGCTCTTATTAGGATGGCAAGGCCTGGCCTGAGGAAAAAGGCACACTCCTTGTGGGAATGCCTTGTGGGAATGTGAGTCTTTCTTAGCCTCAAATGACAGCTAGCATAAATTGCAGCTTTTCAGAGGCCTTTCTCTTCAGTGGGAGGGAAGCAGAGAAGCAGCAATGTCAAGGCACTGCAAAGATGAGCTTCTGATCATCTTTGCATTTATACATTCATGCCACTGACACAATCTTTCAGGCCACAGGCAAGGATGTGGTGTCTTTTTAAAATGCAAACAAACACACAAAACATTCTGTAAGGAAAAGAAATATTTCTGAGAGACACATGGAATATAAATATCATCCAGCAGGTTTACTCAATGTTAAATTTGAGATTCTTGGCCCATTTATCATGCTAATGGAGATGTTCTGCACAGACATAGTTGAGTTTCTCAGAATGAGCCAAGAGGTCATAAAGCAGCTATCCTGGAAAACTCCAGATACAGTTGCTAAGATGGTTTCTAATAGTTAAAATGTTTGGTCTCAAGTTATTTCTAATTGTTCTCCTCTCCCTGGAGAGGACTCTGAGAACAACACATTACTGGGCACAGCAGCTGGGGAAATACCTGCACTCTGTTGAACTGTTCAAAGAATTTCACATGCACACACCAAAGATGATATATGGAATAACAGAATACTATTGCTCTTCAAAAGTATGATCTTCAAACTCTTGAACAGTTTTGACAATTGCTTTATATCTCCTCTGTATCACCTGGCACTATATTCCACTTTCCACCATCACATTCTGTCATGTACTTAAAAAATTCTGCAGTGCGTAAGTCCTTCACAAATTATTTCACTGTGAAACCTCATTACAAACAAGTAGCATTGCTAGCAGAAAGAAAAGTCAGCCCTATAAACTAGATCTTGGACTTGGGTCATAACTCTCCAAAAGCAGAGCTATAGCACCATCTGTTAGAGTGGTTCCTTTTGCTTTCTTTGCACTGATGAAACAGAGACACCTCTATATTCCGTCCAAGCAAACAGCAAACTGGGTTTACACAGTATATAGCTTTATACATATCATATGCGTATAGAAACAGTCTTTCAACCTAACACAATATGACAACTTATATACAGTGACCACTGATAACTTCAATCATTTACAACTTGTTTTCTTCAAATATGATTACGCATATGCTTCCAAGGAAAAGTAACCACCTGGAATATTTCAAGGACTGGCAGGCAGTCACAGTGGCACAAAATGTAAAGCCATTCCATTTTTAAATGTACAACAGTGAGGCCACAACCAATCCTAAAGCTTGGCCAGGTCAACTGTACTGAAACTTCACGTAAAAGCTCATCTTAGCCTTTAAAAGAAACTGAGTAATTTCTAAACTCAATCAGTCCTGGAAGCTACAGCTGTGATAATAGTGGGACTAATAATAGCTTTTTAAAAGATCACAGTTGCAATCCCAATTATGGAGAAAGCAATCAACTCTCCATATATATCAAAAATGAAGAATTCTGGATGATGCCGTAAATAAGCTTCAAATGTTCTTGTAAAATATTCAAATTAATGTTATTGTAAAAGAACAGCTGAGCATAGGAAGAAGCACCAAGTTCAGAAGTACTAAGAGTTAAGTAGTTAATCTCAGACTCATTTTTCTAGGTTGCAGGGAAGATGATCTTATTTTCATGAAGCTGCCAAATTGTAAGAGTATTTTGGCATTCCTCCATGCTTTAGCCTACCCTCCCCAAACATACCGCCAGTCAGCTATGATGGATGACATCTCTTAATGTTCCCCACTCCTAAAATCGATACAGATACATTTTCACTCTGGAATATTGATGACTCTTTGATTGTCTCCAACACGAGTAGCTGCAAGATGCCACTTCAATCTTTGCTTTGCTGCCTAACAGGGGGAGTCTCTTCATAGTTGCTCTATATGTCTAACACCATTAATCATGGACCACCATGCACTGCCATTGGGATTCTGGTAGCTAGAGCTACCAGAAACCAAAAAGACTATTGAAACTGTGTCTAGACAAAGATCCTGCAAAGCTTTTTTCAGTCATCTTATCATCTAAACACAGAAAGTTGATTTCAGGTAGCAAGAATCTATAGCTTTCATTGGAGATCAAAACCAGCTTTTGAAAGTTGTTAGCATTTGAAACTCAGAAGATCCTAGTGCTCACTTGTTACCCCTCAGATAGCAAACATACTTAATTGCAGCAGTATCTTGAGACAAGAGCCTGATATTTTCCATCTGCTCTTCAGGGCAGTGTGGTCTTGCAGAGACGCTTCTTATCACAGAAGAGGAATAGAGATCTAAATTTCATCCTTTTCTTTAAGAAAAAATAAGAGTAAGAGTTGACTAACTGCAAGAGGAGATCAACCAGCAAAACAGCTGCTTATTTTTAAACTAATG
Source organism: Scolopax mira (assembly GCA_004320125.1). Taxonomy (NCBI): domain Eukaryota; kingdom Metazoa; phylum Chordata; class Aves; order Charadriiformes; family Scolopacidae; genus Scolopax; species Scolopax mira. The sequence goes on from BJBW01005702.1 coordinate 21,862, forward strand.
ATAGGTAATGACAGTTTTTAATGTGTACAATTAAAGGAGCCTGGGAACACTGAGGATTGGGAAAGCAAACAAATACTCAAATATATTAACAGCGTAATTGTAAATGTAGTCCTAGCTAGGACAAGAGATTTGAAAATTTCCTTATGGAAATTTTGCTGTCCAGACACATAAGACACAGTAATTTCTGTCTTTCTCATCTGGTTTATTTTCCTTGGGGTACGAGGAACAGGAAAATCTCCTTCTCAGTGGTGATGGGATTTTGTCTCCTGATTCTTAAGCTAGTTTCTGAATTATATCTGAAGATCAAAAAACCCAAAGGAAAATTATTCATATAAGAACATTGTTCTGACCTCTCTGAATATCCTGCTTCTAAGGAATGAGATGATAATAGGGGCTTTACAACTGACCTTCTTAATTTACAAAAAAGGCCTCTTCTCTCATCCATTGGCACAATATCGTCACTTATTGGAAGAGGAAGAGACCAATAGCAGTGATTGGGACGTGGCATAAGCATCTGAAATAAAACAGTAATAAGCAGATACTCCTGTGAGAGTATGTGTGATGAAGAGATGAAAGTTTTCTGGGCTTTTCAAAAAAATACATTCCCTTCAATCCATGAAGATTTACATCTCATTTTGTAAAACCACCAAAATGAGACCATGAAGCCCTTTTTAAAAAAATGGAAGTATCCTTCTTTGAAGTCAACCTTATTTTCTGCCATCACCACTAAAACGTCCTCGCTATGTCCTTGTAGGCACAACATACAGAAAGCAAGGGATTTTGTAATTACTCACTTCAGTGTGTGCCGATATTAAGAAAATTAGAAAATAAATTACTTAGAAATGCAGGAGAAAAAGGTTTTCTGCAGACTTCACTCATAATCCCAGATGCAAGTGATCACTGAAGCTTGCAGGGAGTGAATTGTGCTGAGAATTTAGGAGACCTGAGTTTCATTCTCTATCAGTTACACTGATATCAGGCTCTACTTTATCAGTAGCTCCCAGTTCCTGAGAAATCATTTTGTTGTATTGTAAGTCTCCTCATCTATAAAATGGGGATAATGCCAGCAATCTCCTTTCAAAAGAGGTCTGTAGTGTATGGAAGGAAATTAGTAGATATTATGATTACACTGTAATATACAAATGGGTTCTTTTCTTCTTTGTAGCACTGGGGATTAACAGGAGTGAACTGCTGGTTAATACTGTGGTTATGCAAAACAGGCAAATTAGAGAAAAGACAGATTAGACTAATTGGATGGGCAATTCTGTTCCTTTTCTCCATTGCGAGAGAGGTATGATACCATCTACTTTTAGCCTGAAACTGCTTTAATCACAGAACTCGCAGGGAGCTGCCAAGGCAATTCCTTTGGGAAGCACTTGCAACTCCCAGGACTCAGTTTTATACTGACCTGCTAGATCATGTTGCTTTTCTCATGGTCCATTTTTTATATTATCCAGGGCTATATACTATCTATATCCTTTTGAAATGAATGCTAGGAGTTTGAAATGGAAAGTCGTGCTAATTTATTAAATGTGTGTATCTGAGAAAAGGTGCTAAAAAAGCTCAATTGCTGGGGTGTGAATCTTCTGGGCATAAACTGCTCAACCCAAACTCTTCCTGTAAGATTCTATGTCTACATGATGTGTCCCTGAGGCAAAAACCTCACCATAAGTGGTCCTTGTCTTCTGGTAGGTTCTCTTTTCTTCCAGAGTGACTTCAGAAAGCTGTTAGCCCTTGGAATATTAACACGTGAACCATGCTGGAGAAAGCATGGAAGGAACTGCACCAAAATCTTAGTAATATAGACAAGGGAGTTCTGATGCACAGGAATGTTTCTATGCACTCATTAATTTAGCAGCACAACTGTAGCCTATATGCTAATTATGAAGCAACTGTTAAACAATAGTGCTAAACATTGTCACTAGGCACTATAGCTTGTAATGAAGGGAGGAAAAGGAAGAGGAAGAAGGATGCCAGGATTTTTATAGTGTCCTATAAAATCATATTCTACTTATTTAGCACATGAACTTTCCTGCTTAGAAATGCCTTAGTGTGAAAGTGTCAATCTCACTGCACAATCCTAGTCTTACACTTCCCCTTACACAAAGATGTATTCACATAATTGCCCTGGTTGCCCTTAGAACTAGAAATTGATCCAGAAAAGGATCCAGAAAAGGATTGACACTGGAATCTGATCATTTTTCAGTGGAAATCTCAAGCCAAAAATGTTTATTTATTTCATCAATAAATTTCTGCTCTATTTTTAAATCTCTGTGGTTTTTTCCTTTTTGTTCCAGTTTCAAAAGTAATTCTTTAAAAAAAAAAAATCCTACTTTTCAGGCAGAATGTCCACCTTCAATCCCAATGGGATTAATGTAGTATGGTAGACAAAGTGGAGAGGGAAAGTAGCAATAGTAACACACTAGAGAAAGACTGGCTAAAGAGACAATAATCAGAGGATGGAGTTCATTGCCTGAAGAAAGACCACACCAAGTATCCTTTAAAGCCTGGTGGATTTTGCTCAGTAGCACACAGATCTTGCTTCTTCTGCCCAGATCTTCTACTGGGCAGAAACAGGAATAAGGTGTTATTTCATTGAGTACAAGTAAGGAAAGAAGGAGGAAGAGAAGGTTGAAGTGAGAGAGAATGCAAGAAGAAAAGAGGATAATAAGCATTGGTGGCTCTGGCAGTGTCAGAGCAGCAAAAAATGATAGAAAGACAAACAGGTTCAAAGCAGCCATTGGCAGGGCACTATCAGGCTACCATCAAAATGATGGAAGAAGTCTAGGTGGCCACTGAGTGGGGACCAAGATCACTAAAACAGTTCAATAGATGGTTGGGCAATCAAACATAGATTAAGATCTTTCAGCAAGAACAAGACAATTACAAAGATAGTGAAGTGAATCAAGGCAGTGGAAAGAGATCAGATGGTGGACAGATATTAAGAAGGCTGGAGAAAAGGGCAAAAAAAGATCAGAGGAAGACTAGCAGGATCTAAATTGCAGTGAAAATGTCACACATGAGGTATTGCCTAGGAGCAAGAACAAGTAATTGACAAATTTGGACTCCACAGTTGACATTCTTCTTTGCTGTCAACTTCTGCAATTTCCTTGAAAGTTTCATGGAGTATATTGTTGTCATCTTTTGCTGTGGTTTTATCCCAGAAAGCCTCAGATTCTGCAGTCATGGAATGAAACAGAATCTAAAATGTCATTAAATGTTAAGTAAGTTAACAATGGAGATTAATTTCTGATCCTTCAATTTTCAAAAGAAGCCCTTGAATATATATATTTAGATCATCCTAAAGTCTCAAGAATCAAAATACAAAGTACCAAGTATATTACTATTTGGGATCTCACAGCCTTTTGATGCCTGATTCAAGATTTTTTAATCTAAGAATCTGAGAGACAGAGACCTACTGTGACCTGCATCTAGAAAGAATGACAGTTGTATTTCTGGTGTCCAGGGGAAAAAAATAGTTGTTAGTATTAGCAATTTTAATTCCTCTGTCAGTTATGTCAACATAAACATATGTCAGATAATACCAGGAGGTGGGCTGGTCCAGACTTATTCAGTAAACACTAACTCAGCCCAACATGAATGATTTCCTACATTTTTATTTTATTGGGTTTTGGGGGTTTTATGACATACAATCATAATTTTGCCTTCAGATGGAACATTAATTATTAAACACAAATCCTTTCCTGCTTTTCTGAATCTTTTCTCCTCATCACTTCTGCATCCAGCTGCCCTTCAGAGAATCTGTCTTGTCAAATGCAACACATAGTATATATCATTTCATTCTTATTTCCTAATTTGCTTATGCTCTTTTCTGCTCATTTGGAAAAGTGGGTTGGGAGGTGGGGAAGAGAAAACAGAGCCAAAAGCAATTGATATGTCTGTCACAAGATGTGAACCAGGGAGATACTGATAATGAATGTATCCCCTCTGCTACAGGGGAAAGGATGAAAAAATCCAAGCAAATATTAAACTATTAGCTCAAAGAATATAAATTTCTGGTGATATCTAATAGGCTGCTGAACAGTGTACCTTGGAGATGCACTGAAGTCATTCATCAGGTGACAGAACAAGCGTAGGCTTCTAGGGGACATACTGCACAAAGCTGAGAAAGAGGAACCTTGGTAGACAGCGCAAGGTATTCTGCTCCCCTCCATCAGCCATTGCTCTAAAAAGAAATGTTCCTCTTGTATTATTCCCAACCAGATTCTTGCAAACAATAGGAAGTCACAGGCAGGCAGAAGTGGTGAGGCACTTCTGGATGAATGAAGACCTCCAGAATCATCCCATCATTCCTTAAATCAGTGCAGGTGCTCAGTTCAGATACCCAGCTGCAAGCTATTGCACTGGGACAACCTTGTTTTGGTTGATGGTGGTATGACAACACAAAATTAGATTTTGAAGCTCCCTGATCTATGCTATAATTTCTCTCATGTGGGCATGACAGCAGCACACATTTAGTGCCCTGATCATTACATTTTATCTTTAAAAGGAATGCAGACATACCCTAGGAACATCTGACAGCACAAGAGAGAAATCCAGTCACACCCAAGATATTCAGCTACACATAGAACGCCTTTCAACTCAAAATATCCAAGGTACTCACTGCCTCAGAAAAAAAGTCCTCACACTAATTCAAATCCAACTAAAACATATTTAAATTCGTCAGCAGAGTAATTGAAAGCCCACACAATATTTCTGTTAGTAAATGTGAAGCTGAGTGTTTATGGAAACAATGCATAACCACACTAATAAATTTACTCCGTATCATGTTAATGTAGAGTTAGAAAGCTATCATAATTCACAGAAATGTTTCAGAAAGCTAGGCAGTAAATTTGAGATTAATCGAAAAATATCTAAAGTCAGTAAATTATTCCACTGATAGTCACATTACAACTACCCCTTTTCTAAAAATGGGAAGAGACAAATATTATCCATGGCAGGTGTGTTGTCATCAAGCAGAGCGTGGGACCTGAGACACTCTTTTCCTAGGTTTTTTAGATAAGTGGTCCATCCACTTGGCTGAAGTGTCATGCTTATTCTCTCTGACTCAAGTAATTTTGAAATTTTTATGCAGAGTTGGACACTAGAAAAAGTCATCTTACCAACCATACCAACAGAGGTTCCTGGAAAAGAAGCAACATTAGAAGTAATTATTAAGTAAAAGGTATTCTGCTTTTTTTTTTACTGGCATAACACAGCTGTGAAGTCCAGCTATATGCTATCTTTCCCTGAGTGTTAAAAATGGAGCTTTCCACTTATTTCCAGGAAATGAAATCTGCACAAGCTATAATGCTGGGATCAAAGAGAGCTGACTGGCATCCTATAGTGGTTGACACCTGACCATCCCCTTCTTCTGTGAGAGCTCATGTGAACTGAAGAGGAAGATCTTTGGTGACTTACAAGCAATTTCATTCATGCTTACTATGCACGGTTATTATGCTAGATTGCAACTCATATGTCCTGCAGAAACTCTGTGTCCTGTCACACAAGCTAATTTTATCTTTGGAAGGTTGTGCTGGAATGACAAAACCTCCAGGCATTGCTTGAAGTTATGTTTGACTGTGTTTTGTCATTGACTGGTCAAAGCAAACTCCAGCATGCTGTTTCAGGCTTTTCTGTTACAAAACCTTTGTGCATTGGTGGGAGAAGTGTGGTGCCAGCTAATAGCTGACAGGACTATTCTAACTATCCCAAACAAAAGAAAGAGTCGTCGAGTTGAGAAGTCTCACTGTGCATAGAATCTCTATACACTGATATATCTGTTTTCATTAAAAAGTCTTTCAACATCAGTTTAATACACAATTTATATGTTATTGAAAAGTTTAACCATCTACCATGTAAGTGTTCCCCACCTCAGTGATTGAACTTGTTGTGGATAATCTCAACAGATCAGGGATGGTTATCTACCAGTATTTTGAGCATGTCTCTCGTTGTGAAGTTGAAAGAATTAGTTTAATTCCCAGTGGAGAGGAAGGGAGTACTGCGTTTACCAATTCTCCAAAAATGAGCTGAAGAAATATCAACTCACCAAAGATACACCCAGACTATACCTATGTCCAGAGAAGAACATAGCCATGATTTAGAAACAAGAAAAAGTGTTTATTTTGAGAGATTTTTACCATCACAGGAAAGTTGAAAAACCTAACAGGAAAACTGTAAGATTGAGGACCCAACCCTATAGCCTCTCAGCAAACATCTTTTTTTTTTTTTTTTAACTACTTTTTTACCTACTTCTTGTAAATTAAGAAAACCTTTTGAAAAAAACAATATGAGAAAGTCTGAAAAATGAACTTCTAGTATCAACCATCAAGCTTTTAGTTTCTGGGTTAGAAGAGGGAGAAACTCTTTCGCAATAAAATCCGCTGTGAAACGTGCATTACAATGCACAAGGTAAAGAAAACCAAGATGATTCAGGGTGAGTTTTGCAATAACATTATGGAAAAATAGTTTTTTTCAATTGCAGAATGAGAACATGGGGTGCAAAAATCACTAATGGTGAAAAGCATTGTCTCCTAGGGAGGAAGGGCTGGGGTGGAAGTAGGGGGGGAAAAGCAATATAGATATGTAATAAAGGCATTTCCAAAAGCAGTGGTTTGACTTTTTACCACTTTCTGGGCATTACATATAAAGCAAAGGAAAAGGAAGGCTAGAACTAGATAGGCTAGAAAGGCATGGAGATGCTGAACTTCAGAATGCTCTACAAGAGGCCAGAACAGTTACATCCTTTCAGTTTGTGATATCAAAATTAGATAAAAGCATTTCTCAGCAACCAGAGACACCCTGTTTCTTTCAAAGCTGAGCCTGGCCCAAAACCATACTGTGTGAAGAGTGACAAATATATTACTGAAAATGAAAGTAAAATCCGTCCAGTAAAAAAAAAATATTTTAATTACAATGACCCCATGAGGAAGAAAAGGAGAAATCAATGATAGATTCCAATGGTAGCATAATATTATCACCTAGATATATGTTTCTCCGCTAAAGGATCTTAGGCAACTGTCACAGATTTCTAGTACATGATCAAAGTGTACTAAAAAGTAGTCTATTAGCTCCTTACATGTTACAAATGAGACACAGAAAACTGAAGGAAGTCATGTTGCCTGACAAGCTAATGGCATAACCCAAAAACTGAATGTAAGAATTCTAGAATTCCAGGTTGTGAATTGCAATAGTGAATACATTGCAAAGAGGAAAACATGAGCTGTATTTATTGGATTTTCTTCTTCCAGGTACTAGCCATATACTTTGCAAATACATATTTGGCAGTGCTCATGTTACTTCTTACTCATAGAAAATACACAGAAGGTTTGGAAGTACTTGGAATTGAATTAAATCCTAATTTTAAGCAAGGTTAACTATTAAATGAGTTTAAATATAAGACAGCTCAAATTTGGTGGCTCCCTTTTATTTCAGAGAACAACAACTGATTTGTTTAGGTTCCATGGTGTAATATTAAGAAGAGATTAGAATGTCTTCTCATGTTTCAATTTCTCCCATTGATTAAAGTTTTACCCGGCTTCTGAGATTTACCCACTTATAGCTTAAGTTAATGCAGTTTTGATGAATATGGTTTGAGGATTAAATATACTCAGACAATGAGCAGCTGATCAGCAAGTTAATAAGCTTTTGCATGAAAACCAGCTACAACATGTGCTAGGTATGCCATCAGTCTGTTCATACAAATTACATCCAAATCTGCTAAGTTTATTACTTCTTTACCATGCTTAATTATTAGTCATCATACCTGAAGGTTTTTGCAGTCATGGATATTTCATTGTCTACCAGGGGAACAAAAGATTCTACAAGTTATAGGCATCCATATGAAGTCATTAGAGGTAACAGAAAACAGCTTGTGAATAATTTCATTGAAAAAGTCTATAAATATTGTGGAATCATGTGTAAGAGCAACCTATATTGTTGAAAGTGAAATGAACGAATGGATTTTTCTTTATCTTTGCTCAAAAAACTTTCAAAGCAGTGAGTAATGAAGGAAGAGACGGGCAGATTGCTCTGCTCTGCAGTTTCAAGTGTAAAGTTTGTAAACTTTCTCTCTCTTCTTTACTCTGTAAAATCTTCTCTGAGCTTTCCTGCTGTAACTCCAGATAGCATAAGTAAGTAGGATATGCAAAAATGACCCTGAGAACTGAAAAACGAGAGCATGGAATAAAATGCAAATCAGATACACAATGATACTAAACCTACAAATTTTGCCTGCTTGGAGAATACAGAATAATTTATCACTTCTACTGTAAGACAGAGCAATGCTGTCCTCATCCTGTCAAAATGAGCAGTAGAAGTTTGTTAAATGTTTGTTAATATTTAGGAGCAAGAAAGATGAGCTGAATGTTGCTTCATAATATCAAGCAGCATCAAAATCTCAGTATGACCTCTCCTAAAAGACTATGAAGTAAAAAGCCAGACTTCCTAGAAAGGAGGCTAAAATAAATACTCTAAAAAACCATTACATTTAAGATTCCAACCTTCTTGCAGAGTGCAGCCAGCACTGCATTCTAGAGTATGTTGGTTCTATGACTCTGTTTACCCATACATATATTTATGATGAACATTATCAATAAAAGCATTCAACTCAACGTTTCTAATGACTAATATAATCCTTCAGAGGAAACTTAAGCATGTCCCTCCTTAACCTCTATATGGGCTGGGAGAGTTCTTTATATCTGCAGTTAAGAAAGAACGAAATCTCAGTAAAGCATTTACCCTTCTTTTCTCAATAAATGATCACCCCAGAAGTATTGGAGTGCAGCTCAGGGTGTATGAGCAAGAGAATAAAGCAGATAAGAACTTTAGTCTTTACAAAGTCCTGCAAAGCCGTGGTCCACTAGCAGAACTGCTGATTTGGGCTTTTCTGCTGCGAAATGGGCTGGGAGAAGTCCTAAACTCACATCTGCACGACTTGATACACAGCTGCTGGGATCTGAGCTCCCTTCCCTAAATGATGATTGAGTTCCCTTTCTAAGTCGCACCAAGAAAGTGCTGTCCATATGACATGTGGACTTTAGGTAGGCACTGCTATCAGCTTGTGGTAGGATTTCAACAAAGCACAGTATTCTTTTGCTTGAGGAAGAATGAGAGCTAGACTCAAGCATCTTGGCTGATGAGATATCCTTTCCCACTTTCTTGCTGGGGAAGTCAGCCTGCTTTGGAGAGATCTTACATATATATATATACACAAAAGCATTTTTTACTTCCTTATTTCTCTGCCTCACCAAAATTTCATTAGGAGGGAGTGTCATTATCAGAACATATGAAGCTGCAAACCTGCTGAACAGCAACTCTGACTAAACAAGAGGTGAGGATGTGGCCTGTACCCATATGTCTGTAAGAGGAATACCCACTTTTCCTCTAAAAGATGTAGCAAAAGAAGAAAAATGGGAATTCTCTAACAAGAGCTGTCTTTTGTCCTTAAAGTCTGCTTGGGAAACGCCTTTGTTTCCATAGCCACTGGAGACATCTTAAGCAGAACACACTCATTTCATTCTTATGCCTTTCCCAGCAGATCGTAAAGGTAAGAAAAATCCTGTGTCCAAGTACCTCAAGGGCTTTTTATCCAGGTTAAGATTCAGGATTTCTTTCAGAAGAGACATTTAGGGTGTAGTCCTTTCCTCATCATGTACACACTGTCTTTGTAGATGTGTATTTGTACTATCTCACCATGTTCAGTGTGAATCTTTTTCCTAGATCTGACTTGGGAAATACTGACCTTACCGTGACAGTAACTCAAATCATCATTTAGTGATTGAAAAGCAGGATGAAGTAGAGATAGCTGTGGCACTGCAGAAGACTTCTATGAGCTGCTGCCTTTTACATAACTTGGATAAGTTACTATCTAACATGTCTCGTAGGCAGATAAAAATTGACATGTCTCAGTCAACAAAAACTACAGACAGAGCCAAATGATTCCCCACAATACAAGTGTTTCTCTCTATCACATTAGTCTATCTATAAACCACAAGTCAAAGATAGTCTTGTCCTAAATTCAAGTAGCCATGCACCTAATGAAGGTATAGCTGACTCACAGGGATTAAATGTCAATGAAATACTGAAGAACGCTTAATTGGTTTTACCACCTCAGCAGTAGAAAAGAATTTATTCTGCCATGACTAAACTTTATAACTATGATTTGGAAAATTAGTTGCTTTACAACGACCATGCTGGCACCTTTTTGTAATGCCAGAGAAAAGGTGAATGGACGGAAATGTTTTTGTAGTTACCAGGGCAATTTCTCTCTCCATATTGTAAATACACGGTGGCCAACCACAGGTTTCACCTGTGTCTTGTTTCCTCATGTTCACTCCGGGTTTGTCTGCAGATACTGGACTCTTTTTTCACTGAAGTATTACAGAACATTCATGGACATATTTCTGAACCCACTACTCTGTGGATTTTAAATTTTTTTTTACCTTGCTCTGGAAAGAATTACTCCATCCTCCCTCCAGCACGAAGACAAATGTGATTGCTGCTCCTGAACATATGGTACAGCCTAAAAAAAGGGTTATCTTGTAGGAGTATATCTGTATGGATCACTTATCACACATTCCCCAAAAGAGGATTTAGAAGATAGCAACTTTTTTTTTGTTCTCAAACTGGTCATGTACAGCATTTTTCTGCCTACTGCTTTCCAACATTCCCATGATTCCTCGAGAGAGAAAAGCCCACTCCCATTATTGCTCAGCAAACTTGGATCTGCTCTACTGTCAGAGACTAGTTATGTAAGATACAAAAACAAATATGCAAAAGTTATCCTCCTTTCTGGGTTTACCACCCTAGACTTATGTAGATTTATTCCCCATAAGAATGAAGTTCAGATTCTGGAGTATTCAGTGACATGATGCACCAAGTTTTTGCCACTGAAGAGAGCAACCTGTAATCATGTGAAAAGGCAAATTTTCAAAGTTACAAATTTCTATGCTGCTCTCAGTTTGAGAAAGATGTTAGCATGATATTTTATACCAAAGCAATTTCCTCAGATTACAATGTTTGTCCCCTTAAAGAACCTATAAACCTCTTCAGAGAGACTCATGTGATGAAAGCAAAGGGGACAATCCTATGCAGGTGCAGTTGGCTCTTTTGATATTTATGTGCATTGGCTAAAATAGTTTTAAGACGTGGTAGAGTAATGGCTGCCACAATTGCCCCCACAAAAATTTACGAAGGCATAACAAAAGCAGACCTATCTGGCTGAAACACAAACCCCTTATCTAAGCAGAAATTGCAAGTTTGATGATGGCTGGTGTCAGGAGTGCACACTTTTAAGGATGGCAGGAAGAAAAATTTACCATGGATGCAGGATGACTCAGATAAAGGTGAAATGGAAGTATATTGGAGAGTATGGCCATAAAAGATGATACAGAAAGAATGCAAATGCATCAGCTGGTTTCATCTTGGTTTAAATCAGAGTTGAGTCATGGGGATATGAGCAGTGGTCCTAGAGAGCCTTTTTGGTACTGAGACTGTTCACCCAGCCACCAGCACATTATGCATTAACTCTTCCTTCAGTCAGTATTAGCAGAAGTGTTTCAAGGCTGTCCTTTTGCTCTCTAAATCTGGTCAAACCTGTGCCACTAGACTGAGTGTGATTATTTCTTCAGAGAAACCTGATACTGCGGTCTCTCAGCTGCAGCCCTGCTGGCATTGCAGTTGTTGAGACCTTGACACCTTGACACAGGCATATCAATAACTCCAGCAGAAGCAGCAAAGAGGAAGACACTGATGAATGACTCCTGTGACCACTAACAATCCTAGACAATACACCCAAAAAGACAGATCTGGGACAAATCTTTCACAATGGCTAACAGCACAGAAGGCAGGCTGAAAGGCAGAGATATGTGTTGGTAGTGCTCAAAAGATGCTTGGATGCAATTGTCCAAGGGACTGACTAGCAAAGAGCATTTCTATAGTCAAATAAGAAAGAAGTTTTTCCTTCTCAGTTGCAGCATGGCACAAAGTATCATACTACACTTTCCTCAGTTTACTCACAAGTACAAATGTTTCTTGCAAGCTGGATCTTGCTGAGACAAAATCCATTTAAAAGATTCCAGAGGAATAGGACAGGAGACAATAGATTGTAGCTTAATAGCTTACCCAGGGAATAAACGATGATGAAGAGAGACTTTGATCCTGTCATATGCTTTCTGCCCCTCTGGACATTGCTTAAGGTTTGGTAGGATCTTTCTTACCAGCGTTCTAGACCAGGAGTCTCTGAAATGATAAGTACTTTCTGTTCCCATCAGCGTTACTTTCAGAATAGTAAGGGGAGGGCTGTACTTAGAAGCAAGAACTGGATGAAAGCTTGACAGCATTCTACCATGTCAGTTAAAAAAGCCCTTCTCAAGGAGGGTGAGGCCATGCAGTATCTATTTTTGATATGACCTAAGAAGATCCATTCAGTGTATGACTGCTATGACATGATTGCCAGTTAAAGTTAGGAGTATTCACACTCACAAAAGTTAAGGTAATTGAAATTTGAATGCATACAACTGTAGCATTAGTGTACATAGAGATTTTCAGTTTTATTGAACCTGCAGACTTTACCAGAAGACTTTGATTGACAGTTTGACTGCTTTTACAATCTTGCCTTTGTATGTGGCTGGTTCCCAAATGTTAAGAGGAACAGAGATACTCTGATCCAACCTTCTGGACAGCAGAGTCCAGCATAGTTTATCCAGGAGGAGTTTATCCAGGGATTCTTCCTCTCAGCCCCAGCACAGTGGTTTACCAGACATACAGTCTTAAGGATTTCTCAGGGGATTAGGAATTCGTGACTCCACCTCCTCCTTGTGGTTTATACCACAAGGTTAAAATGTCACAGCTTGTTTCTAACTTGAATATATAGGTCTTCACTTCAGCCTGAGAAACATGAAGAGCAGCTTACACATCTGCATATAAACCCTAACCAATAAGAAAACAACAGACTTTGAGGCAAGATGAAGACAAAGCCTATTTAAAGCTGTTGTGGATTATTAAAGTTGGGAATTTTGTTTTGGGAAGAGTCAGAAGATGCCATGAGCTTCTATACTTTGACAAGTGCAGGGACTGAGGAGATTTAGAATATGAAGAATAATGTCATGGGTGACTAATGATCTGTTATTGACCAAGATGACTGGCTTAATAGTCAATGGCTCCTCATAAAATGGTTGAGAGATAGACTTGAGAAAGCCCAGTCCACAAACAATCTTCTCAAGGCCATAGACGTGGAAACAGTATCCAGAATTTGTTTATAGGAAAGGACTTGGACAATGGGTTGAAATTGAAGGGGATGCAAAGACACCATGGATAAAGAAAGATTATAACGTTTCATATGTAAAAGGAAAAAGAAGGTAGTCCCAGGTATTTAAAGCCAGTTCTGGAGTGACCAGAGATAAGTAATTTGTTTTATATCCAGCCACTTCCACTTGAAACATGCCTGTGGCTGTGAGGTACTCCTGGGTGTTATTATCACTATTAAAAGGAACCTAGAAAAAACCACCAAACATTTAGAAGCTTTTTCTGAAGGCCACAGGACCAGAAAGAACACAGAAGAACATAAATCCAGTGTGTTTTCAGCTTAGCTTGTTAGTTACAGTTTCTACAGTACTATTCAGTTCTAAGATGCCTCTCCTGACACTTTGATCATCTGAAAGTCTGGGGGGGAAATCAGTACCATTCAGCCCAAGGGTTTTGTGCAGCAGACCTTTAATAGTTTCATGACAAGCCATTTTCAAAACTTTTGTTGTGTAGATGAAATAAAGATGAGCTTTATCCTTTACTTTTCTCCATTCAAGGTCAACAGCAGTTCTATGACAATGGCACGTGATGCCCATGGTGATTATCCCATTGCTGCCAATGATTAATAGCTGCATCTCCCTTTCCTCAGGGCCATAACTCACTTCAAGCTTCAGCATTTGAGAATGATGGAACATCCCTGGGACAGATAAATGTATAAATCCTTCCAAGCCAACAAAAAAATGCCAGCTCTCTAGGAGTTTCTTCATAAGCCAGGCTATAGTTTTTAGATTAATATGTGCATGTAACACAAGAGGGGGAAAACCAGATCACCAATAGGAGAAATCAGAGAAGTCATTTAAGGCTGGTTATTGTAATTTTCTATACTCTGCTCACTGTTGTTCACTTTGCAGGAAGAAAATGTCAGACAGGCAGACATCACTTATTGTCCACAGTATCTGCATCTGCGATCCTAACTGCATTTGCAGTTGTGCTGGGAAGTGCATTCTGAAGCACACAATTTATCCCAAAAGCTGCTGCATAATACATCACGAACCAGCCTTCAAAAGGACTGCCTGTGGGAGTAGTGTATCAGTCATGTCATTCAGTCATATATCTGCTGGATTTAGCCAGCAAAAGTTTTTATTTCTGATAACTCTGTAGAACAAATTAATCTATCGAAGAGAGCTGGATTATGTTTAGATTAGCGCATCATCTACAAAGGGTTCAGGCATTAAAAACTCCACCTTCCTGGCTGGCCAGAGCTCAAGATCTACCACTACAGACAGATAGAGTCTGTCTCGGCAACATGAGAGACCAGCCCTGATGCCTGGGCTGCAGTGAGTCCAGCTCAAGGGTCCACCTGAGGGGTAAGCCCTTAGGGAAAGGGAGAGCTGCTGTCACTCTGCTAGGACTGCACACTGGAGCTGGAAAGAGGAGGAAGAGGAACCCTCCTTGAGCTGCCTCTGCAATCACTGTCTAAACTAAATGCTGGAGCTAGATGGTACAGAAGCCCCTCCTGGGGAGCCAGGCAGTCTGTTTGTGTAAGCTGTCAGCTACACTCAACTTTGTCATAAACAAAACAGAAGGCATGTAAGATTGCTAAAATGCTAACTATAGGAACTCTCAGCTATACACCATAAACTGCTTTGAAGTTTAATGGAGCTTTTCTGGACTTATAACTGAGAAGTCTTCCATAGTTCTCAGAAGCTGTGGTTTATATAAAATAAAATAAAATAAAATAAAATAAAATAGTTTTATTTGCATTATAATTAGCCTTTTCAGCTATCCCTTTTCAAAAGCAGAACTCAGGAAGCTCGTTTTTACTGTTTGTTCTTCAGTGAAAAATTTTAAAATTTTAATGGAATAGAATATTATTTTCTACATATTTTTGTTACATGGTGTATAATTTCACTTTTCTTTTTGGGGAAAATGATACACAATTTTCTGAGTTGTTCTACCTATAGATATTTATAATTTGCAATAGCCTAGTTAAGAATAGGTTGAATGTTTCTCTGAATAGTCAGTCTCTAAAGTTTTGGTGCTTATCCAAATCTGACTGAAAAGCAGTGAAATTTCCATAGCTTCTGAGGATGCAAAATAGGACTGGAACCCACAGAAAAGGCTGTTCTGCTTCCATTCCTGGCCTTCTTTACAGCAAAAGAAAGCACCTCATGTTACCTCTGAGCTCGAATAAAGATAATCCTGAATTTTTAGAGAACTCTGTATGTTAATCCATCTTTGGAAGCAATATTGCATTTCTTATCTCTGAGTCCTCATGGCAGGTTGCTCCCACTTTTGATTATCTCAAGTGTAGTTGCCGTTATGTATATGACAGATACATGTATCAGGAATATTCTATGTTGACTGGCAAAATTGTGTCCGAAGTATATACTCACCTACCTGTGCTGAGTAAAATATTGGTTAGCATAAAATATTGGTAGCTCAAAATAGTGGGGTGAGAAGAGAGAGAGCATAAGGATAAACAGCCAGCCAAATCATAAAACACAGTCCCAAATGATTTATCTAGCAGAAACATTCAAACAAAAAATCTCTGCATTAAAAAAAAAAAAAGTAGAAATCTATAGGTCTCATAATTACACTAGTTAACAAAAAGTCTCATGAAACCTCCAACCTGATAATTCTGAATTGAAAATAAAGCTGAAGACATCTCAGTCTGGCCATGGATTAAATAACAAGTGGAAAAAGAGGATCCAGTCCTGGCAAGTGGTCTGTTGTGACTTAGCTCTACTCAGCTCTTGATTTGTAGAAAAATCCATAGGGGAACAAAATGAAAAGAAATAAGGATTGCACTAAGCAAAGTTACATGTAATTCATCATTGGGAATGGAAGGGGCGAGGAAAGATAAGAATTTTTTTTCCCTGAAACTGATCCCTCTGCCTTTATGTACCTTTTTATGTATTCACATATGTCACCCTTTTCATATTGTATCTTCTATCTTCATTCTTCTGCCTTTAGCTAGATGTTGTGCAGCTTTGCCTTTTTGAACTGTCATTAAAACAACATGTATGAGACAGCACAGCAGATAAACAGCAAACCTGGTAAATTGTGCTGTCACTGCAAGGAAAAAGACTAAACATCATGCACTCAAAATTGGGCAAAACATCTGAAAATGTAAGAGAGGCTTATTGTTTCCCTGAAATGCAAACTGTAGCGGGGAGGGTGGAGTTGGGATGGGACAATTGAGGTACCTATTGCTAGTGTCAGGAGTCATTGAAAAATGTGCTAGCTCCCAGGACATGAACTTCAGCCAGTTTTTTGGCTCCTGCAGCTGCAGCTGCATAAGGCAGAGCCATTCGGTTTTTGTCTGGCAGAGGGATTCACTTCTCAGGTGAAACCATGCCCTCCCTCAGGGAGCTTGTGTAAAGTGCACGAGTATTTTGCATCAGTTGGATGTCTTTTGGACTACTTGTTCGAAGCTCTTACAGGTACTGACATTAGATGCATCTAATAGAACCTTGGTATTCTGATGGCAAATTTCAGAAATGCAATTTTAGTGTTTAAATAGGCTTTTAGTGTTCAAATAGGGTTTTCTGACAGATCCAGTTGTTTCTTGTCTCTTGTGAGAAAAATTAAAATGAAGGCTATAAGTGTGGGAAGCCACAATGTTCTTCTTCTCCCTGGCATCTGTGAAGAGTGCTCTGCTTCCAGCCCTTGCTCTGCTCCTCTGCCACATCCTCTGCTCTTTTCCCACTTCCCTACAGGCAGCCACCACTTCTCCTTGTACACCCCGACCATCCCTTTGGCACTGCAAGAGCTGGAAGTAGGGAAAATATGAAGGGAAGGAATATCTCTGTGGTGAGAGGAGAGAGCAAAGTGAATGTGATGAATCTGCTTCCAGGAGGA
This sequence comes from Scolopax mira, assembly GCA_004320125.1. Lineage (NCBI taxonomy): Eukaryota > Metazoa > Chordata > Aves > Charadriiformes > Scolopacidae > Scolopax > Scolopax mira. Next base: position 38,971 of record BJBW01005702.1, read on the forward strand.
GAGTAACTCCCCAAGGGGCATGATGTATGGTGGGGATGGGGCTGTCACTCACAAAGCTGTAATATCTACAAAGAGACTGATAGCAACATTTCCACATTCCCAAATGAAATACTTTTAGCGTTTTCTTTCCATAAGCAAACAAAGCAACTGTTATGGGGACTGTTCAGCCTAATTCTTGACAGAAACAGATGTTACAATATTGGAATTTCCCATGGGACAGATATTCCAGGGTTTATTCCACTTTAAACAGGGCTAGAAAATAAAACTGAATTGATATATGGTTTGCTTCTTCATAGCCATTGCAGAGGCAGGTGGTTGGAGGGGTGCTAGACAGATGTTGCACACTGCTACAATGACTGTGAGACCAACTAGTATTAGTTTTTAAATCTAATCCTTGTTCAATATAAGGAGGAACCAAATACTTTGTGGTTCTGTCCCACTATATCATAGATTAAGGTTTGCTTTGGGTAAACTGAGGTAAAAGCTTCAAAATTTCCCCCAGATAACATCTCTTGTTTGGGAACTCGTAAATGTGAACTGATTTGAAAAGCAGCCTCCACCTCTTTCGAGTATATGCATCCCTGTCACCAATAAGTTTAACCAGGGTTAAACAGAAGAGAAGAAAAGAGAAGAATCCAGGAAAACACTTGCAGATCATGTCTGCGGGGACTTTGTCTTCAGTAGGAAGAAGGATTCTGCTAGTATGACTTTTCCTGGACTCCCTTTGCTACCCTAAAACCATGCAAAATTTCTGGACTGAAATCATGTAAAGAGGAAAGGAAAACAGGTTTTAACCAAGTGCAGACATATACACTTTGACAGATCTGAAACTCGGCTAGCACATTAATCCAGTCTTAACTAGAGAGCTATGGGAACCAGCAAACTGTTGAGAAGACGGTCCTCATGACTAAGAAAGGTGGAAACTTCTCAGCACCATGCAGCTGTAAGTTCACAGCTTGGCCACCTTGAGCTAGAGTATGATCCTGAATAAATTCATAATAAATACAGGTTCCCAAAAGGTTTGTCAAAGCCCTGTCCTTACTGCTGTGACTAGCCACATCCAAGGGGTGTCCAGCTTTGGAGTCCTCAACACAAGAAGGACGTGGAACTGTTGGAATGGGTCCAGCAGAAGGCCACGAGGATGATCAGAGGGATGGAGCACCTCTCCTTTGAAGACAGGTTGAGAGAGCTGGGGTTGTTCATCCTTGTGAAGAGAAGGCTCTGGGGAGACCTTATAGCAGCCTTTCAATAACTGAAGGGAGCCTACAGAAGAGCCGGAGAGGGACTGTTTGCAAGGAAGTGTAGTGACAGGACAAGGGGCAACAGTTTTAAATTGGAAGAGGGGAGATTTAGATTAGACACCAGAAAGAAATTCTTTATAGTGAGGGTGGTGAGGCACTGGAACAGGTTGCCCAGGGAAGTCTTGGTTGCCCCATCCCTGGACATGTTCGAGGCCAGGCTGGATGGGGCTTTGAGCAACCTGCTCTAGTGGGAGGTGCCCCTGCCCATGGCAGGGGGGGGATGGAACTCGATGATCTTTAAGGTCCTTTCCAACCCAAACCATTCTATGGTTCTATAAGAAATAAAAAAGAATAAATCGTCTACAGCACAATCCCACATATGAAAGCAGGGAGACAGCAAAAAGTCTTACTAACACTTTGCTGAATACTGTCTTCGACAGTTGAACAACATCTAGTGACTCTAATTGGAGAGCTATGAAATAGCAAGGGATGGAGTGTGATTGGCCACCACACTACACGGTTATATGGATGTGGATGGGAAGTTGTCGGACTTTGCTGGAGTTAGGCACCACTGAAAAATACACACGTTACAATTCCACATTACGGCAACATAAATCTTACCACCATATGCACTAATTAGGCCAAGAAGCAGCTTTCTGCTGCCTGCTTCTCTGTGCTACTCCTTGTCTTCTTTGGGTTTTTCAAGAAAGAACAGACAGCTTTGATTCCATTCACCTGCAACCTACAATTCAGCACCTCAGTGAGCATCCAAATCTTTGTCTTCAGTATACAGCTAGCAACATGAGCAAGACTTATATACTGACAAACTAAGCCTGCTAAGAAAAAGAGAATTGGGTTTTTTTTGTTTGTTTGTCTAAATATGCAAAGGCCAAATTCAAAAAGCCTTACACTTGCTAGGTAAAATGTGTCCTTTAAAGGTGTTAATATAAGGTTATAATCACTCTTCCGGGAGTAAAGGTATATCATTATTATTATTTTCTGCTCTAAAGTCAAAATATCACCTCAGTTTTGCATGAAGTTTTATGTCACTGTGCTGCTTCCAGGAGTATGCCACTTCTGCCTCCAGCGTGTTATTCATTTCAGTCCGCTTAGATAACCAGCATATTCATAAACCCCAATGAAACCAGTTATAAACACCTGTGCTACCACACAATGAAAAACAAGGAAAATTCTAGGAGAAAACCTAAATAGAATCGGCTTAAGAACAGCTAAATAAAAGGATTTACTCTGAAAAACACTACAGCTCTGGCATAATTAGTTAATTAAACTACAGCCAATATAATTATCTACCATGAGAGAGCCCGGATAGGCAAAGCAATGGGAAAAGGTGAAACAAACAATAATATTATGTTTTAGTGGGAAAAAAACCGCCAAAACCTCGTATGTTTGCATTAGTCATAGTTTGTATAGCATAAGGTCTTGTCAACTCTTGATCCCACTCCAACCTGGTGTCATGCAAACATGCATCACTAAGACTTCAAGTGGGACCATAGCATTTCTTCATGCTTTTAACACTCATCACAGTCATGAATCCTTCTCCCAGAGTTTATTTCATCCTTCCCCCTGAAAACAGTCCTCCACCTCACAAAAAGCATTAGCATCCCCAGAGAAAGAAAACAGAATTTAAACTACTAGCCATACATACAGCTTTGATGTGGCACATCTCCCTAAGCAAATCATACCAGTGCCAGGTGTCCATTAGAGATACTTCAGCAGAGAGATTGCAGCTTTGCTAGTGCCACTGAAGGTGCAAGAAGTTTGTCTGACACTACCCAGAGAAGATGGAGCTGTCAATGCCCTCTGCTCAGTCAGCAGCCTGTGACAGCAGCCCCCCTAGGCACTACAAGGTTCTGGATAGGAGGAGCCAGCATCTGAATGTAACTCCTTCCATGGTGTCCATTCCTCCTTTGGCTTGCTTAGAGATCAGGACACTATCACTTCATTGACTGAAATGGCAACCGGAGGAGACCGCAAGGATCAAGGGGTGGAGAAGAGAAGCAGGAATCCACTTGGCTTCCTGCCCTGCTCAACTTACATGAATATCTATCTCCATTTTAGAGAGGAAAGTGGAGAAGCACAGAGAGATGGGCCGTTTTCAAGCCAGATGCCTTCATTCCTCCTCCTCTCTCCCACTGCCAAACCTTGTCAGAACTACCAAATTCCTCCCCATGGCACTCCCAGGCTGTGAATGTTTGTATACAGCAGAGAGAAGAGCAGGTACCAGGCTGGTAATGCATCCTTGCCCCAGAGTAGTCATGCTGAAATTTTGCCTCTACATACTCCAATTAGCAAGATTCAAGTTCACTTGGACGTTGCTGTCCCAACTCTGCAGCGCGATGCGTGGCGCTCAGCAATCACTGCTGTTTCTCATTCTGCAGCAGCCTTCTGCAGAAGAGGCACAGACATCCCCTACCCTCCCAGCACTGGCAGAAGGACTGATTCATCAAGCCTGACTCTCTGAGGCAATCTGCCAGACGACAGAGCTGCTGGTGGGGTGCCTTGATGCTGTCAGCTGCCCATATGTCTATCGGGCAGCTACTGCCTGTGCAATCCCCATTCTGAGAAAAATTCAGAGCACGGCTTGGGATATCTACATAAGAACCAATTCCACAATCCAAGCTGATTAAATAAACAAATAGATAATTTGGAAAAAAAAAAGAAGAGGTTCTGGGTTGAGCAAACAGCTCTTTTATTTGTTTTCTTGTCAAAATAAAGTAAATTATGAGGTAATAAATACATTAGAAAATCTAAACCTAGGCAAATTCAAAATGATGTAAGGGGAAGGGGAGGGAGGACAGATGGGCAAATTCCCACAAATTCACACCTAGTGCTAGCTGTCTCAAACTGTTCATCTCTGCAAATAAACTAATCTGTAAACTAGAAGCAGCTGAACAGAAGGGGGTTATGGTATAGGCTTACTTTGTTGTCTACAGGGATTTCTTGGCCACCCTAAAGCACAGTTGTAGCCCCTACTGGATAAGCTCTTTCCCACCAGAGGATGCCAGGCTTGGTATGTCTCTCTCTTGCTGGGCACCAATGCAGCCCTTTCTGTTACCATGGCACAGAGCTGATTTTGCTTCCACTCTACAGTGCCCTTTGCCAAACACTGAAGCCAATTCCTGTTTCCTTTCTAGGCAGCGTCACTTTGTGGGATTCTGGTCAAATACTCTGGGACCTAATATGATCCTGCTGTGACTCTGAGACATGAGCAGGGCTGCAGCAGTCGGGCAGAGAGCAGCCTGCCAGCTGGGATGCTTTTTCTCTGATATGAAAGTCAGAACATTTCGTTTTAAACATAGACATTTCTCAATGGCATTGTAGTTTCAACGTTTCTTTACACTGCAATACTAGCCTGTTAACCTGAGTTAGCAATAGATTACCTTTGTGCTTGGCCCTTGTACAAATTATTAAGGGTTACAGGGTACATGTCTGTACCGCCTTCATATTAGATTGTAAAACAAGGCACATCTTGGGGGAAAAGGGTAATAAGACAGTGAAAGAACCCATATCATGTTCTCAAAGATATCCATTACCTCACATTTTCTTTCTTTATCATTGAAAATTTGAGCAACATTTCTACTGTGCTTTTTTAAGAACAAAGAAAAGAAAAATGACTTGAAAACTCACAACACTCAAAGAATTACATGGTGTATGAATCTGATTTCTGCCTCAAGTTCCTCAGCTTGCCTGAAATCCTCCTCTTTGATTCTTCCCTGAGCAGAGCATTAACACATAGACTACTCACCATCAACATATCAATTAAAGCCTTAAAATAGGTTTAAATGAGAAACAATTGTTGCACGCATCTTGTACTGGATCACCTGAAAGGAATGATTTTTGTTCATTCTGAGTGCATATATTTTGCTCAGTAAATCTGCCTATTATAGGGAAATCCAAAATAACCATGTTTGTAGGAGCTAAATATAATAAAGACTTCCTATATAATTTGTTTAGTCTAGTGTATTCTTCTTTTCTATTTTTCCAGTGCTATGTCTTTTCTAGTTCTATATTTTTCAAATGATGAGTCTTAAGTCATTTCTCTAAAGGAAAAAAGCTGTATCATTTCTATTAGGGTTAACTGGTGCAATCATTGTACAAAAAACTACGTTCTTTTTCTGAAAACAGCCTGACCATACAAGCAGAAAGCTTGGTATGAAAGAGAGAGGGTGGAAAAGGAAATTCAGACCAAACAATTGGATAGGTGAGTTTGCAGCTATGGCAGTGAAATAAGGCACCAGGTTTTGGCTGTGTTTGTAACTTTGAGTTATTCTCCTGCTGCCGTCCTCCTTGTCCTGTCTCATGTATTTGAGAGATAAAATAGTTCTACACAAAAATTTAACATAATTTCTTGCATGACGCCCAAAATAACTCTCAGTCAGAACTCAAATGGTCAATGCCGGAGAGATAAAGACTATTAGGAACCTGCTGCAGGAGGAGCGGGTGCCCTCCTCCAAGTACCTCCTAACAAAAAACCTAAAAGAAAGACAGCTTTGAAACAGGTATAAAGGCTTCCTGTGACTTCGGAGGGGAGCTGTACAGGGTAGGGTGTCAGATGGTTGGGGAGGCAGGAGCTGTCAAGGCACCCTGTCTCACCTACCCACAGCCTGGAGCTGCGCGTGAGCAAGTGGGAGCTAAGTTAAACAGAATAATCTCAAACTGGGAAGGCAAATTCTAGGAACTTGGTATGTTTTAGGAATACAATGTGCTTTTAAGCTTTTCTTTCTTATTTGTAACTCTCTTGCAAAACACCCGTGGATAAAAATAAATCATCCTCTCCTTGAAGCAGAGAGTTTTCAGCCCCTGCTTTTACTAGAGGGTCACCACTGTTGAAGGAGATTTCTTAGTAGTACGGAGATTACCTGGATTGCTGGTGTCCAGTTAAAATGAAGTATGAAGTGAAGGGAGGGAGGAAGTTCTCAGTTACAGATTTAGAAAGGTTAGGACTAGTTGTCTGTGGTCACTGATACTTTTTTCATGTCTCCTAAAAGGATCCAGATGACAGTAGCTGTGACTCAAAAATTGGAAAGGGATTAGTTCTGTTACCACCTGGAACTCAATGGATCAGCACCAGAGAGACAAGGAGTGTTGGGAACATGCTGCAGGTACCAGCTGAATAAGTGAAAACTCAGGCATCAAGTGGAGCATCTTGAGTACTTAAATGTGCATTACGTGTATAAACTATGGAGGGAATCAAGTCTCATTGTTTTCATGATTCCTTTAAGGAGACAACACACCTCTGTTGCATAGCTACATGCTCATGGTGAAGCCCTGATCTGAGTTTGATACTATTGAAGATGCCTTTTTTCAAGTCAAACAGATTTATAATCTGTATCTAAAACAGTAACAACACCAAGGATGCTCTGTTTTCTCCCCAAATCATAATATTATGAAGTGAAATTATCAGATTTTAAATGTAAGGAAGGACTTTACTAGGAACACATTGAAAGTTAAATCAGGACTACTTCCAGCTTTGATTCTGCAGACAAGTTGTTTCTTCCACTGGCTTACCGAATTACCATGAGCAAACTATTTAACCTCCTTCCTCCTCCATCTGCCTCTCGAAAATAATGCTAATCCCTAAAATGCAAAACTTTCAGGCTGAACCAAAGACCCTCAGAGTGGCTGCTCATTTCTGAGGGCTTTGAGACAAGCCTTCAGTCAAGAATTTGTTCAGTTAACATTTTTAACTGTCTGTGCTAACTATTATTCCTTTGCATGACTACAAATTACATGGGAGGCTATTACTGTTAAGCAGTCAGCAAATGGCCTAAGGTTTTTTTTTTTACTTTTGCACAGAGCAACACATGAGCTTCTATAAGTCTGCCCTAGATTTAAAATAGGAAAGATAGTGGTAACTGCGCAGCTGTGTGCTGGCTTCTTAATATTCAGGAGTAGTATGAATCTGAATATATTAAAACTTTTAATTTAGACATCAAATTGGTGACTCACCTGAAGCTTAATCAAAATCTTCTTTCAATGGTTTATTTTGGCATCAGATGTGTAGCTCGTTATGATGGGTGGGGACAGCTCTTGGCATTTGTATTCAGAGCAGCTAAGAGAGGGGATGTGGCAGATGTTATGGGCAAGCATTAGCTCATCCCAAATTCCCCTCAAGTGAAAATACTGAGCCTTTGATGAGCTAAATAAATAATTAGCAGAAGAGATAAAATGTGAGTACTGCTGTCTTATGTTGAAAACCAGTTATGATTTTCTTTTTACCCTGTGCAACACCCTTGGCTGTGGCGGGATTACTTCCCTGCAGCACAACAGTGGCTAAAATGAGAATCAGGCTCTTTGCCTTTGTATTCAGCTCCTGAGGCAGAGCTCAGGGGTAGAGCTGGAGCATACAACCTCTCCACCTACCTTACTAAATGTTATTTGACAGTTGTTAAACTTTGTAGTAAATGGGAATGCCTCCAAGCCTATGAAAGATGCTTCACTGCCCTTCTCTGCTCTCTTGGGGCACTGCAGCATGGGCAGCCACTCCCTCTCACATGCTCTCCTATACTTCTCACATAAAGGGACATCTCTCCTGTAGGGATGAGTGGCCATTTCATATTTTGCTTTTCTGTGGTGGCTATCCAGCTAGAAAATATTGGTCTGGGGAGTGGTTGTTTGTATGGTCTGCCCCTGCTCAGGATAAACTGGACAGGCTCTGACCAAGGGATTTCTCATCAATTTCTGTGCAATCATCAGGTAGATAAGAGTTTATCACAACAATCTAGGATAACTTTAGTGACAATAGTAAGATGTACATCCATCTACATTTCTTTAATTCATGCTTATTTTTATATTTTTATTATATTTATTTCATAATTTATATTCCTGTTTTTCACTTCATTATCTAAAACCACAAATAATTTTTGTCATTTTCACTGCATTTTATTTCTTATTTTTCAAAGATTTCTCATATTGCTAAGAGAAAAAAAAAAGAAAATAAAAGAACACAAGAAAACAAGCAAATAAAAAACAACTGTAAAATACCCTTTGTCCCTTTACTTCTCCCATTAAGAGAGATAAAATAAAATGGTGATAAGGTGAAAGTTTTTTCAGCAGAAGTAAATAAACCCCCATAATCCCAGAATGCATGCTTCTGTGAAGCATCTTCTTCATTTTGTCTGATGCCTTTCAGCAAGCCTTGCTAAGGGTCCTCTAGAAGTCAATGCGCACTACTGCTGCAAACCAGTCTCACATGACCTGCAGTACCAATATTCATGCCAGACTTTCCTCTGCTCTGCTTATATAAATTTTGCTTCCATTTAGGACTATGACTTCACGTTTTTATTTTTATACAGTTGCTGTCTCAACCTGTCAAATACAAATGATTAATAGACCATGATTAATGTCTTCATGTGATGTCCTTCCTCCAAATGGATGTTTTATTCAGTGTTTAATTATATAAATGCTTTGACCCAATCAAGGTTTGTATCCTGCATACAATGCAACTAGAATAGCTCAGTTCACATGTTGAGGGTGTGGAGGCGGTTTTGCACAAGCTGTGAGCCATGGAGAAAGGCCAGTGCCTAGCCAGGTTGAAAGCAAGAGTAGAACTGAAAAAGAGGTAGAAGAGTGGCAGGAATTTACCTCTAAGTATTTATCTGAGTGCGCCCTCAACATGTGTGCTGACTACACCAAGCTCTGTGGCACAGTCAACACGTTGGAGGGAAGGGATACCATCCAGAGGGATCTGGACAGACTAGAGAGGTGGGCCCATGCGAACCTTATGAAGTTCAACTAGGCCAAGTACAAAGTCCTGCACGTGAGTCAGGGCAATCCTAAGCACAAATATAGGTTAGGCAGAGAATGAATTGAGAGCAGCCCTGAGGAGAAGGACTTGGGGGTGTTAGCTGATGAGAAGCTCAACATGAGCTGGCAATGTGTGCTTACAGCCTAGAAAGCCAACTGTGTCCTGGGCTGCATCAAAAGAAGCAAAGCCAATGGTCAAGGGAGCGATTCTCCCCCTCTGCTTTTCTCTGGTGAGACCCCACCTGAAGTACTGCATTTGGGGCCCTCAATATAAGGACATGCACCTGTTGGAAAGGGTCCAGCAGAAGGCCATGAAGATCATCAGAGAGCTGGAGCACCTCTCCTATGAAGACAGGCTGAGAGAATCTGAATTGTTCAGACTGGAAAATGCTTCAGGGAGACCTTATAGCCTCCTTCAGATATCTGAAGGGGACCAATAGGAAAGATGGGGAGGGACTCTTTACCAGGGATTGTAGTGACGGGATGAGGGGTAGTGGTTTTAGACTGAAAGAGGGGAGATTTAGATTAGATGTTGGGAAGAAATTCTTCACTGTGAGGGTGGTGAGATGCTAGAACAGGTTGCCCAAAGAAGTCATGGATGCCCTGTCCCTGGAAGTGCTCAAGGCCAGGTTGTATGGGGCTTTGAGTGACCTGGTCAAGAAGAAGGTGTCCCTGCCCATGGCAGGGGTGTTGGAACTAGATAATCTTTAAGGTCCCTTCCAACCCAAACCATTCTATGATTCTGTGATCTGTATGAACCCACTGTCCAAATCATGAGTAAGGATGGATATTCAGGCCTTTCAGAATAAATTGATCCTCTACTGTTTCTAAAATTACCAGAACTATGTATTTTTAACTTTTCTCAGAGAGGAAACAAAGTGATAACACTTTACTACAGAATAAGAATGTTGAAATTATTTGCCCTAACAGCAGCAGGGCTTCCTCTGTTTTCAGTCTTTAGCTGGTAGACCTCCACACAATAGGCTTTCACTTCAAGAAGTGTAAGCAACATAGGGAGTGGCATCCCCTCTGATGTGTGGTATTCAGTCTGGCACTGCTATTTGAGAGAACATCCTTATGCAACTTAAATATTTCTGAAGGTTGCAGCACCTTAGTCATAAAGCATTTTCTTATAGACATGTAACTGACTAGAAGAGTGCATAGTTATATTTGTCCCACTGTACTGTGGGAAATTCAAATTCAGTTAATTACTTCTTACCTGGCTTAAAGTATCCATAAGTGCAAATGCTGAAGTTATTTTTTGCTCATAAAATGGAGTTGCACTACCACATTATTGCCAAACTGCAGCTAATATTTAACGGAGAGGTGACAGGATAGCAGTGGTTGGTGGAGTGATCTCTATTCAGCCAGTCTGTATAGCACTTGCAGTGAAAAGAGCTGTGTAAATGTAAATCATTGTTATATTGTTTAAATAATCAAATCCATGGCACTATTCTTTAAATAGGCTAGAGATGTGGAGCTATTTATTCATATTGTAATGCTTAGACTGCCTGCTACATAAAATATATATGGAAAAAATAAGCTTTCAGAGATATATAAAAATATTTTTTTCCCAGTGCTGGATTTATAAGCTAGGGAGACTATAGTGCTACAGTAATTCTTAGTTTGTACAGTTGTTTTTATCACTCTTAGCAAGAAATACCACAAAATATAACAGACCTAAATCTCTCATAAATCTAAAAGCAGCATTGCACTTCAAATGCACATTTTTAAGTGGCTGCATCATTGCTTTAATTCAAAACACAGCCAGCAGGCTCAGTATGACCTGGGAAGTTCTACAAAACACTTGCAGATTTATTCATCTTTTGAAATAGTGGTGAATTTATATATTACACTAATGCCCAATGGCCAAAACTGAGATTTGGTCCCACACCATGTAGGGTGCTTTACACATAAAAGAAACAATCTCTGTCCCCAGATGCCTTGCTTGAATTCAAGTGTTGCAGTTATGCAATGCTCCATCTTAATCATTCATTACTATCCCTGTTGCTGCAGACCACACAAAGACTTCAAAGTAACAATCTCCCTATTCATTTATGCGGGCTCCTGATTCCACAATATTTTCTAATGCCTTGCTCCTGTGAAGTAAAGCAGTGTTATCAACCCAAGTTACAGGTGGAAAACTGAGCCCCAAAGATACTATTTTCCAGATTTTTATATTTCGGTTCAATCCCATATTCAAAATGGATCAAGCATGACAGTACTAAGTTGCACTGATCATAAATCTGATGCTCTTAAATGTCTAAAACACTTTGAAAGCAGAATTGACAGTGGCAAAAATGTACTTTTAACTTTCCCAGGAGCAGGTAGGATTTCTATGTCTCCTAGTCTCCTAGTGTTTGCTCCTTTAACCCTGAGTCGAAGGATAGACATTGCTTTGCAGACCTCTGGTCTTCCCTTTTCTCTGTTGGACATTTGCTACTCTTCCTGCATGTTTTTCCTTCAAATAAGAAGTGATTTTCAACTTGCATTTTGTAACAAACTTCTGGCTTTGGCTAAAAGTGATGGGTATAATACACATTTATTGCTGTATGTTTAATGGTGATTTATATTACAGAAAAGGATGAAAGAATGAAAAAGTTGCTGCATTAAAACCCACATAACTGTCTAAGCATACTGAAATTCACTTGGCTCTGGCCTTTACAAATTGTGTTGTACTTTTATAGAGGGTCAGTTACAAATATCTTTTCTTCAGTGATCAGCTCACAGTGTCAAAGTAAGTGCCCCCTTGAATGGCACTCAGGATTACAGTCACAGATTGGTTGAGGTTAGATGGAGGTCATCTTGTTCAATCCCCCTGCTCAAGTGGGGCCACCTAAACCCAGCTTCCAATGACTGTGTCCAGACAGTTTCTTACTATCTACAAGAATAGAGACTCCACCACTCCTCTGGGCCACCTGTGCCAATGCTCAGTCACTATCACAGTAAAGAAGTACTTCCTGATGTTCAGATGGACCACTCTGGTCACTGTTCATCCAGCCCATTCTGGATCAGCTTCTCTACAAGGATCTTATGAGACAGAGCTAAAAGCCTTTGTGAAGTAAAGGTAGATATCTACTGCTCTCACCTTGTCTACCAACCTATTTATTTCATAGAAAAAAGTTATTGGGTTTGTCAAGCATGGATTTGTGAATCCATCCTGATGACTCCAAGTCACCTCTTGTCCATCACATTCCTGGAACTGGTTCCCAGGATTAGTTTCTCCGTCATCTTTCCAGGGACTGAGGTGAGGCTGACTGCCTTGTAGTTCCCCAAGTCCTCCTGCTTGCCTGTTTTAAAGATGGGAGTGATATTTGCTTTCCTCCAGTCCTTGGGTATCTTTCCCAAGTGCCACAATTCACGCTGACATCAAGGCAGATCCCTTAGCACTCATAGGTGCATCCCAACAGTGTCATGTCGATCCAGTTTGCTAGATTGGAGTAGCATCAACCATGGCTATATGTGCCAGCCAAGGGACCTTACTATGTGACAGTAGCTAAAAAAATTACTTGCAGTTCTCAGAGAAAGGGCCTATTCTCATAAACATGTCTCTATAAACAGAAGAACAAAGATTGCAATCTTTTATCTTCTCTCTGTGGCACCTGCTAACCCTGATGTGGCTTCATAACATTATCAACAATTTCCATTTTCTCCATCCAGGGTAGCAGGGGTTTGAACAAGCAACATAAATCAGAAAAGGGGAAAAAATATGAAACAAGAAAATAAAAAGAAAAGGGTGTCAAACTCCACCCTCCCAAACCACAAGCAAAGCAATCTCTCACTCTACCTAGAAAGAGAGGAATCTTGGTTCTGTTCCAGGTGAAACAATATCATTACCTTGACATCATGATTTCTAAAACCAGTGCAAAGTGAAGTCAGAGAGAGAGAAAGAGCTCGTTGTGAGCACACATCATTCAGTAATGCAATGGTTGTGCATCACACACACACACACAACTCCAGCCCCTGTTATAGGATCTTTTTCAAATTGAGCACAGGTCAAGGTGCAAAAAGGAAGTTCTGAGATACCACAAAGAGTTAAGTTCATGCTCCATTAAAGAGGGAACATTTTCTTCTGCCAATGAAGTGGAAAAGATAATATCTAGGATGTCACCCCTAAACAGCCTCAGGTTATTGATTTGGTGGCAGTGTTAGGGGCAGACATTGTCTTTGCAAGTTGACATTGACCAAGCTGTCTCTTTGAGACATTTGCACAAGCTATCACTCCTTTCCATTGAGCTTCTCCTTTTCACTCTGGGAAGCCATGTGGAACAGAGTGCTGATCCAGGACCATGGTCATTACATCAGTATCAGAAGCATGAATCCTGAATCCACTGAAAGAGATAAAAATGTGCTCCTAGCTTCAGCAACAGCTCTGAGACAACAGATACAAGGGAAGGTCAGATGGGGGAAGCAGACAAACAGTGCTCCTCCCGCTAATTTTCATTATGATGGTTCTGGTGTATCCAGTGATACCATTTCAGCTCAGTGAAATCAGGAGGCCCAACAGCCAACACTTGTCACTATCTTCCACACCTTTGAATTCCCATGGGGCCACTGCAGCCCATTGCGGTTCCTTTTATACGATCTGCTGGTCCTGCAAGTGGAAGACCACAGCTGGGACGGAAGTGGGAATGGGGCTGGTGTCCTGGTTAATGATCAGAAGCGATATTAATATCAATGGGGAGGGAAGAACTGCTTTCACTATTTCACTGTGAGTAGAGTTCATGAAAAATTTTTGCCAGAGAATGCAGCAAAGTTTTGTCTTTTGTGCATACATTTCTTAGTAGAGAGGCAGGATTCCTTCAAGCTGAGCACAGCCACTGTGCCTCAGTCTGGACATACTGATGTATCTAAATGTATATTAAGAGCCCATCATTTTAGCAGCTAAGCAGTATCACACCCCATTTAGCACATACACAGCATTTTATAGAGCTGAGCACTGTAGAAATTGTTTTCCCTTAGGTTTTTCTACACACTCATCATAGTGACATGTATCTGACCAATTAAAGCAAAACAGCTTTAGCTAATTAACTCTAAGGGACTGAGTGGTTCCCTGGCTAAAAGTCATGAGAGCTGGTCTTGATATTATGAGTGCCACTGATTAAGTCTCAGATGATGGACAATTCACTTTATCTTTCTGTACTTCATTTTTCCCCAGTGCAAAATGTAGAGAAATAAAATTTGTTTTCTTTGGTGAAGTGCATTTGAGAGCTTTGAATGAAAGAGCTATGCATCATCAATGAACACTCAAAAAGGCCCCATGTGAAATTTATAGAAATAGCAGTGTCCTCACTATGCTTCTGGAAAACTGAGCCACAACCAAGTAACAAAAGCAACAAAAGGCCAAACCCTCACTGAGAGGCAGCACTGGGGACATGATAAGAACTTAGGGTTCCTGACCTTGACAGCCATTTTTCTCTCATTTCTCCCCGCAGCACCTGATTCTCACCCTTCCAGCTACCAGATTGCATGTCTTCGCTTCTGCATTGTTTTATTTTATTTACCCCAACCATCCTCCTCCTCAGCAAATCAACATATCCCATCCCTTTCAGCTCCTGACAACCTTCACTAATGTCTCATTCTGGTTGCAAAAACATTCCTGTTCACTAGGAAAAATTCACTATACCATGGTCATATGAGACTATACAAAGTGTTTTTTCAGACTTCCACTGGGCTCAATATCTTGAATACTGTTAAGCTTTTGCCAAAAGCTTTGCTTCAGGAAAAAATGACACTAGCATATTTTCTTTCATTCTATTCCTATTATTCTATCATTATTTAGTTTGATCTCAGCCTTTCATTCTACTTAACTCAGTTGCAAGTCCCAAAGCTAACACAGCAGTTCCACAGTACATTAGGCAGAGCAAGGCAAATAATTTGCACCTGCTAATTGATTTATTTTAACGTATTTTTATAATTGAGGAATGGAGTTGAGCAGAACTGAATTTCCTCAGTTTTTTTCTGTATTTGAATAAATATAATTTTTTTTAAAAAAAAATTCTTTAGACTTCCTGGTAAACATTTGCACTTTTGGCAAAGAGTGACTAAGTTTGGAGTAGGTAAGGAAATAATTGTATTATTTCTGTCGTGCAACCAATTGAGATAAAAGTATTTCTGACACAAAATTTTGTCAATGTCAAATAAACATTCAGTTCTGAAAACACCTTTAAAATTACATTTCATTATAGGAGAAGGGTGAGTGAAAAACATCACATGAGCATTTACCACCCCTCATTTTGACTTTCTTGGGTTAAAAAAAAATGGCACAATGGTAAAGAAGAAAATAGCAAGGTCTGATCTGGAGGCCGAATACCATGACTTGTGTGGTGCCTCAGCTCTCACTGCAGGAGGAGTAGATTGCAGGCCAGCAGACAGTAACCCCAAGCCTACCAGGGAAAACAATAGCTTTGACTATGTTTTGGTCAGAGTTTGTTCTCAAATTAGATTTAAAATGCAAATTCCATCATTATTCTGCCACATCCATTTTTTCTCCCCTGGATTCAGGATGCTAGTAAAGCTATAGGAGTTTATGTGTTTGGTTCTACTTTGCCCTTAGATTCTGACTTCTGCTGATAGCTTACATATACCCAATGCTGGACTGCAGCTCAGTGCATCTGATAGTGCTGCCTCTGCAACGTAAAGGGAGGAAATGGGTGGTTTCTAGGGATTCATCATTATCACGAATATACTATGTCAATCATTCTTCCAAGACAGAAGCAGAAAGTGGTAACACTGTTTTCCTGTACTGTTGAGCAGTTTCCTAACCACTTTTAATCCCTGACATTTATTGCTTCTTTCTTTTTCACAGTTTCACTGCAAGAGTGACTCTTGCTTTACATCATTAAAAGTCAGAGAAGTGGTAGAACTGGAGGAGCATAATGAACATTCAGGGCTTTCTTTTGAAATTATCTCTATCTCTTCTTGCATTTAGTATGCTATAAAACATTAAATACTCCAAGTTGTCAGCCATTACAGTTGTGTAAAACAGATATTAGTGAAGTAAGAAATTAGCTTTTTCATATGGGTGAAAAATCTCTTGCTAACAACCCTGAATCTTGAATCATAGGATAATTAGAGCCTGCATTATGGGTAGACAGCACAAACTTCCTCCCACATCGCTTCCTCTCTCAGTAGTATGTTCAATCCCACCTACAGGAGGTGGAAAGGGAAACTTCTGATTTCTAGTCTGTCAAATATTTTCTTTGATAAGCCTAAAATGGAGGCTACCAAATGCAGTAGCACTTTTTCCTAAACTGGAAATCTTACTGAAAACAACTGTTGTTAGAGAATGAATACTATAGATATTTGTAACATATGACTTATAAAGTGATTAATAGACCAACAGATAAACTGACAAACACCATGCTAACACTACAAGTGGCAGTGACATGAGTGCTACCTCAATTCAAAGATAAACCAGTAACCTAAGAGTAAAAGAATTAGTATCCTGCTTTCCTCCCCCTACCACCATCAGAAGACAGAACAGCAAGTGCATTTACCTGTAGATCAAGACTTCATCATCCGAGCAATTATACTGCAGTTGATACATTTTTACCCGAGGGGCTGACTTGCTCACTGTCCACTTGACCAAAGCTGAGGTAGTGGTCACATCTGACACCAAGACAGCCCTTTCTGGTGGGCCTTTTGTTTCTCCACGATTAGACTTGCTGGAGCTGGTGATGTCTGAGAGCCTGGATTTTGGTGGGGCTGCTCGGCCTGTGCCATTACTAAGATGGGGGAGCTGAACAATAGAGAGCTCAATCGTTGCAGTGGACTCTCCAGCAGCATTAGCTGCTATGCATGTGAAGGTCCCATAATCCTTGGAGGTGGTGATGAGGATATCTAAGGTGCCATTGTCATAGACAGCTGTCCTTGAAGAGTTCCCAATGAGGCGGTCATCGGGGGCCACCCAATGAATGATGGGGGTGGGATCCCCAATGGCTTTGCATTTCAGTGTAGCAGTTTGCCCTTCTAAAACCAGCAACTTGTGAGTATGTTGTGTAATCAGAGGAGGCTCACAAACAAATTCTTCCTCCCGTACATACCAGAAATACCTTCCTTTTAGACCTGGAGGAGAAGCGCAAGTTTCCATATCGTCATCTCTGTCAAGTCGCCTTAACCACAGTAGCTCACAGTTGCAATGTAGTGGGTTGCCCCCAAAGCTGAGAGACAACGGTGGAGAAAATGGGGTAACAGCTAATGGAATTACTTGTGATCTGGCAAATATAGGGTCAGGGGGAAGCTTCTGAAGTCTGTTGGATGTTAGATCCAATCTGGCCAATTTCTGGAGATCTGCAAACGTCCCCTCTGTAATATAATCTATCAGGTTATGATCCAAACTGAGCTGATGCAAGTTTATCATTTTCCTTATAGATTCCCAGGGAATACTTCGGAGGTTATTGTAGGAGAGGTCTAAGTCTTCCAATGTCAGTAAAAAATCCTCAAAGGCTTCATCAGAGATGCTGCTTAGCTGGTTGTTGTTTAAAATCAAATGCTGAAGGTTAATTAAGCCTCTCAAAATATCCTCTCCAATGTCAGGCAGCCTGTTGCTGTCCAGATGTAAAGAACGAAGACTCTCCAAATCAGTGAAAGAGTAGGGCTGTATGTAACTGATGGTGTTTCTGGACAAAGTAAGGTCAACAAGTCCAGACATATTGGCAAAATCCTGTCGGGTGATATTAATAATAAAGTTGCCCCCAAGTCGGAGTTCAACTGTCCTTCGATCTATGTCTAGCGGTACAAATAGGAGACCCTTGGAGGGACACAGAGTCCCCAGAGACTCAGACAGATTCTGACAGACACAATATTTGGGACAAGCGTTGACCATGACAGCCATTCCAAACACCAGGATGCTGCAGAGCAATTTTTCCATGGTAAATCACGCAACAGTACCTGCAAGAGATGAAAAGAATATCAAGGAACATCGGTATAACTACCTTTGCTCTTATGTTTTACCTAATATATGTACCTCCAGAGAAACTTTGCAGTGCCTCCTCTCAGGAGTCACACCTAAAGTGATCAGCACTCTGTGATGAGAATGTTAAATGCAGTTAAATGTTACAGCAAAAAAAGGTGGTTTGAGTTCCAAATCTGAATCGGAAAGGAATTGTTAGTGCTTATGCCTGGTAATAGGGTTTTATGATTATTTATTTTCTAGTTACAGTTTTATAATTTTTATTGGGTAGCTGGTAGAGGATAAATCCTGCCATCAGATTGCATGGATTACTTAAAACCCTGAAAGATTTCATTTGGAATAGTGCCTGCTTCTTTGAGGGTAGAAGCTGTCTTATAGTAATTACACACTGCTGCATAATAATGTGGAATTAGTCTTAGGGTTGAAAGAGCTGATTTTATGGATAAAAATAACGGCATATTTACTTTTCAGTAATGTGGTTAGTAATGACCATATAATTATCTGGCCAGTCCTGGGGTGAGACAGTTCACTTACCCACCCATAACAAAATTCATGATAGGTGGCATAGGAAGCAGAAATTGCTTTCATAGTTGTCACCTGGATTCACCCTGCAGTCAGTCAGTCTATGGGAAGGATGGCATCATCTAGCTCAAGAGAAGAGATGCAGGGTAATTCTTGATTTCTTTCTGTCTTTCCCTTGCCCAGACCCTGTCAAGGAGAGCTGAGGAGTGGGCAGGTAATTAATTTTTAACCATCATTCTCCCACTGAGGAAAGGGGCAGGTTCACAAAGAGATGTATTTTTGTGAGGGATCTCCCAGACTTTTTTTACAAGATAGTGTGCTCGGTTCTCCAAGGCCCTTACTTGTGGCAGTAGCTACAGGCACAACTCAGACTATAATTTCCAACGTGGCTATTTGCCTCAATGTAACCTATATTACTCCACCATGTATCTTTCCATCGCTGTCCTCAGTACTTACTATATGACATATTTCTTCTCAATCATGCAGGCGCTCATACATTTGGCAGTTTTTGGTGCTCATGGTTCAAGAACAGTCATGGCACAATAAGAGATGAGGCACCCTCATGCTTCATCAATTGCCCCTCCAGCGCTTAAGCAGTGGGTGACAGACAGTAGCCTGTGCCTAAGCTGGTTCTCTTATTGCTGTACACATGATGGGATAATATGCAGTGTCTCATAATGACTCCAGTAATTAGTGCTATGAGACCACTCAAACTTTAGTAAACATGTGACGCAAGAAACACATCACAAAAAAGTCACATCCCAATTACTTACACATCATCACACAGCTGAAATGACAGTTACGCAGGTGTCTTATAATAATTAAAAGATATTATAAAGGTTAATTGTTAGTCCCCAGTAACACACATCAAACAAACCAAAATCGATCACTTCAGTAATTTATTTTTTAAACTCTTTAAATAGGTCTTGCTTCATCTTCCTATGAAAGGAATGAAAACTAGTTTCCTAAGTTTCAGGATCTCCTGATACCTCTCCTGGTTAAGGTGGTTTTGTTTCTCGTCTATAGAATACGTGAGATGACTCATAAAGGAGGAGCTGTAGAAATGCAAGATGAGTGCTGAACTGCGTATAGTTTGTTCTTTATGGCAAGGTTTTCTGCATGGTCTGATGTAAGTAATTATATACCATTATCACTATTTCATAGGAGAGGAAAGGACTGAAGCATCTGTGTTTCCTGAACTCTGCAAACAAGATGAAAGCGAGATACTTTTAGAAAGGATGGTTTGAGAAGAGTAATCTTACCTTCAATAGTAAATAAAAGGCTACTGAATAAAATGTTTGAAGATTAGGAAGTATGTTATTGATGGAAATCTGTGGCATAGTTAGCAAAGAACTATAAATATCCCTTACATTATTATCAATTGGTAGTTTACTAACAGGCAATTGGCTTTTTAAATCTTAATTATAATTGTGTTCTGCAGCTTTAATTTAGTGTATTACCCTACCAGCTGAAATGATAAACAAAAAGCAGTTTAAAAGGGTGAGAAATAGATACAGTTAATTAGTAATAAGCCCTTTCATAGCTTCTCCCTCATCTACATTCCCACCCTCTGAATATCTATTCAAATATGTGAATGCACACTTACGAGAGCAGTGTCTCCTTTAAGTGTCCCAATTCTCTAACCACATTTTTTCCGGATGCTGCTAAATATCACAGTGCTTTGGGGAGATGGTTGACTCTAAGCATCAGTGTGAAAAGTGTTTGCAAAAAAAAATGGGAGGAGTAACAGAAGTTAATTACAGAAAATAGGGACTGCAACACCGAGAGGAGGCTGTGAAACAGGAGATCTAAATGGCAAAGTAAACCCTCCTGGGGAAACCATCTGTGGATGGCTTGAAAGCGCATCATCTGCCTGTGTGTGATTGCACGTGTGCATGAAAGACACAGCGAGTGCAATATGTGCTTTTACCAGCAGGAGGACAAATTGTAACAACCATGCTAGCATGGAAATATGTTGTCATTCCAGCTATTGAATGCATTTGAAAGTATTAATGTAAATATTGGTTACCTGCGGAGGAAATTTCTAGCCTTTATAATCTGTTGCCAGCTTTGGTATTTCGAGCTTCTGAGCCTTAGGTGACTCTACAAGGTAGTTCTGAATCAACCAGTTCATGACAGAGCAAATATGGTACAAATTCAAAGGCCTACATATAGGACATTATGGGGAACAGAGGTGGACAGGGCTCCTTAAGGAGAACAGCTGGGGTTTTCAAAGGGCAGCTGGTTTTCCTTTTTCTGTCCTGACAAACAAAGCACCTGGGCCACAAGTGAGCTAAGAATTCATTAGTCTGCAAAATTATAATAGTATCTGCTAAAATCTAGACTTTCCCACAAAGTCATAATAATTCTTAGTTGCCAAGGGTATGGATGTATAACAAAAAATGTGTTGACTTCCATTCTGGTAACTTTCATATAAAACAGAAAATAAAGCATCAAGTTTAGGGTCTGTTTCTGCTGACCAGTTTGCTCACCTTGTAATGAAACCTCTTGTGACCACAATACTAAGCATTTTATGGGCTACTAGCGGTAGCCTTATGATAAGCATGCCATTCTGATTTACATTTTAAAGGTATTTATCAGCCAGATAAAGTAGATTTCTCACAGCAAGTCAGTAAATCTAGCAGAGTTCCTGTCTCAGCCCAAGATGAAAAATAGCCCCTTTAGTCCTCTTATAACATGGATTGGTTTGAATTAATATGTGCAAGAGTCATAAACCTTGGTGTTTTGTATTCAAATTTTCCTCATAAAGATACAACTTCTGAGATTTGGCATCTCATTTCAGGAATGTCTCTGAGGTATTTTTTAATTCTATATTCATTGAGCTCTGCATATAAATT
>BJBW01005702.1:60365-73086 GCA_004320125.1 Scolopax mira
AAAAAAAAAAGACAGACAAAAAAAAAGAGGTGCATAGGGAGTGGCTCTGATTCTGCTGTCTCCAAGTGCTCTGGGACCTGACTTCCAGGGACTGTGAGGATCAGTTAATGTACTGGATTTGGATCCAGTACATTCCAGCAGGAATTGGATTTTCTTTACTGGGAGCTGCCCTTTACCTTTTTCTTAACTTTCTGTTATCTCTGTTTTCAAGTGAACCTCTGTGACTAGGAATCTACCCCCCAGCTACAAAGCCTGAAGGACTGCAGCGGTGGGTATCATGTATATTCTCTAAAACAGTTTAATCTACAATATGCAAAAGGGAACAAGACCCTGGCAGGGACAAAAATTGCTCCTTAATCACTTGTACTCTGTACTCCCTGACCCCTGCAGGTCCTTTATGCCTAACTTACCAAGGGATGACTGTGGCAGTAAGGAATGTGAATGTCTGCATATGAATATGTCCTCAGTACTATATACATTGAAACGTGGTGGGGATGCTACACCATCACTAGCTTTGTGAGCACCTGTGAAACATTTCCAGTGTTTAAAGTCATGTACCTATGTGCTTACAGGCTTAAACTCAGGATAACTAACTTTTGTTAAGCTTTTTTTTGTTAACTACTTTTGTTTAGCTTTTTTGTTTCATGTCTGCCTAGGTTGCTCCACTCCTTGAGGACAAAGTATGGTAGGTATCATCAAGTGTGCATATGTATAGAGCAACTTAGATTTTGTCTAGGCCTTTTTAGGAGATAGTTTTATTGAAAAGAATTAATAGCTTTAACACGTGAAGTGCTTGCTTTCTCCAGCCACCTTACATTTTATAAATCACCAAGGTGGAACATTTACAAGCACACACTTCTTCAGGTATTTGTGACTGTCTCTACTAAGCTCCACTCATATTAATTTGACTCATATTGCTTCCACAGTAACAAAATAAAAGGAACTCTGGGTGAATTGTAACAAATTTATTGCCCTTTGTAAAACCTCTTCTTGAATGCAGCCATAGCAAGGTTGCAATTGAAAACATTTTACTACCCAAGTACCACCATGAAGTTCATCTATGCAGTTTGCTTCATTTGAATGCTCTTCCCTTCTTCTCACCTTTCCAAGCAGTTCAGAGTCTGTCCTACCTGCTATGTGCTCCCCATCTCTAGAAGCAATCCTAGTTGAGTAGTATTTAGGAAGAGGTATGCCAAAGATGTGTATGCCTCCAAATTAACTCCAAATTTAAGACATCGTATGATGGTCTTAAATGTAAGAACATTTCTGCTATGGTTCCAGTCTTTAAAGAACTGGTTGTAACTGGATCCAGAACAGAGGTAAGGATAAACCATAAAAAGCAATTTTCAGGAAGACTCATTCTGTGAAAGCTGATTTAATCCATCCAACAGATCCCCAAAGAAATAAACCAATATTTTCTTAGGCAGAGCTATCTCACACAGGAAGATACTGGTCTCTCACAGTCTTTCATTGGCAAAATTTGTATGCATTTTTAGGAAGCTTTTCTTTATTTTTCATAATGCTTTCCAGATCTTTCCTAACATTAGTCACATTATTTCTTTATTTAAGTACTTTAAGATGTATTTATCAAAAGCCCAAGTTATCACTGTAGCTAGTTAGATGCAGAGCTAGGTCAGATATAATTCACTTACAACCTGACCATCCTTGCATCACCAGGCTACGAGCCTGGCAGAACATACATTACTTTACACACTGCAAGCCTCTATTCACTAGGGGATTTTGGTAGGGGAAACTCTGACCTCAAAGCAGCTTTTCTGATGAAGTACAGGGCTATAATAGTGATAGTGTCTGGTGCAAGAACCTCACAGCTTTAATGCAGATAAATGTTTTCATCCTTTCATGTCTCCCAGTTTACTAAGGCATCTCATTTCTTGCATTTAAAGCGGCACTTTCCATACATCTTAAAAGAACACACCCATATGTGTTCCAGCACAGATAGTCCCTGCAATTAGTCAACTCTTCCTATTTCAGGCTACTTAGGCCAAAAAAAAAGAACATTGGACACTTCTATGAAGGTTTAACATCTGTAATCCTTGAAAAACAATAGTAACCCCAAATCTTATGAGACAAATTTCAGAGTCAGTCAAAAATATCAACACCTTGTTTCTGTTCAATATAATTAAATGAGTAGCAAGTGCTGCTTTTGTAAGCTCTTGAAATACATGCTACAAATTCCCTTCCTAGAGTCATTTTTGTGCAGTATATAGACATCACCTGGAAAAGGCATTTTTAGCACTAATTAAAGAGCGCATGTGCCCATGTATGAGTGTACATGAGGATTTTAATTTTTCACAGTGTTTTTGATCCAGGAGAAACCTATGTTTGCAGCTTCTCTGCCAAAGATGCAGATCCCTGCCTGCTGGACAGTATAATAGCTTTAGTGACCCTAGAGCACTTAGAACCTAGGATGCGCTTACATCTTAGGAAATGCAGCAAGAAATATTAAGTCAACAGGGAGGAAACCTTGTTGGATCTGTTAGATCCCACTTCACACTTACTAGCACTTTGTTGAAATGATGACATCATTAAAAGCCATTTGGTTTCAAGAAATGTGCAAAATTAGTCAAGCTTTTGAGATTCATTTTGAGAGAAAATAGAACACATTCTGTATACTTCTGAGCGTCTGCCTGTCTGGCACTTCCCCACAATACATTTGGGATGTTTTCATCACTTCTGATAAAATCTGAAGTGATGAAGCCTCAGAAATATTTACTACTCACACATTTCAAGAATATAAAGTAACTTTCATGAAAGGAGAGTGACTTCATTAGCTTTATTAGACTTCTGCAAAGGAAATAATGCATGGTGAGTTTGCCTCTTTTCGGGCAATAAGGAATCCACATGGAAAAGAGATATTATTAATATCCTGGATGCTGAAAAGGCTTTAACCTGAGTTCAGACTTGAGGCAAGAGGCAGTCCACTCTGCTCTTAAAGTCATCTGAGCTCATGGGTTCTCTACTGTCTAATAAGCAGTAAGCTCATTCTGCAGTTCTAATGTAATTCAGGAGTAGGTCTGCCAGGGACACACATCCTTTGGAAACCAGACTTACTACTGTTTTACATAGAAAAGTTCATTCCAGACAGCTCAAGAATGTAAATGCTGATGAGGTTGCAGGCCTGAAAAACTTCAAGTTCACTTAAATGGGCCTTAAGGTCCATGTTCTTGAAATGTATTTTTAAGAACTGGCACTAGATAGCAACACTATTCTGTGAAAATGGCTACTCTGCTGTTATAGTGGGGGCTGCTGTTTCTGCAAACACACTGTATAAATATGAGTATTATTTATTTAGCTATCTGGTTAACAAAATAAGAGAGCTTCCATCCAAAGAGGTACAGGTGCTGCTACTTCATTATAACTAATCTCTAGACCTCGCCTGATCTGGCATCATGCTGCTTGAAGCTTGGACTGAAAAGCCTTCATGCACACACAGAGAACAGAGCAAAAGAAACATGGTCTTAAATTTCCACTTAGCAATTAGCCTAAATCTCCTGAGCTGCAGAAGACAGAATTTTTTTCTCTGAGATATTTACCTTCAATGCCAAGGTCAGTTTCATTTGTATCTGTCCTGAAGCTTATGGTTCAATTTTTAATTCCTGAATGCTGACTGTAGTAACTAAATTAATTCAGTCCTGTAGTGTGAGTCCAATAGGCATATTTGATTTACTAATTAATGAAAAATCATCCTACTTTAGGCAAATACCTGCAGAAAACATGTCATTTGAAAATGAAAACATTACATCTCAGAAACACTAGAATCACAGATTTTGAAAGCTTCATTTAATACTCTTCCTAAAGTGGTCTCATGAAACCTGAACAATCTCACAAATAGATTTTGTCAACATGGACTGATACATATCAGTGGATAAAACTTCTGGCCAAATAGAAAAAAATTATCTAGCTCTAGCCAGAACTTGTGAGTGGCACATTATAACCTTAATAATCATAGCCAGATTTTGTTGACAAATGTAATTTTACCTGTGTAAATATCTGTACTTTCATTATTCTACCTTCACTGACTGTAAAGCACAAGCTCCAACTGCCTGATTTGCTGGGACAAAAATCTGATACTACAAAAAACAAACTGATGAGAAAGAGGCCATTTAGAAAATCCAAGTGTAAACTTAGGTAACACCACTTGATACATGCATATGGATCTGTATTTACTTCAGCTGCATGCAGTGTTACTCTTCTTCAGGGGCAAGACAATGTCCCTGAACTGCCTGAGCCAATTGATGAGAAGCTGCAGGTGAGGGGGTAGGAGAAAGAAACCCCGAAGCAGCTGAGCAGTGACCTGGTGGCTCATGCACAGGGGAAGAATTAATCCATTTGCCAGGCATCGGGATATGTTGCATCAGCAATGGGTCTATATTTTCCTGTTTCTTAAAGCGTTCCAGTGCAGTCACACCCGTGGAGAATGGCGATTTCCCAATGAGAAGGACACAGGAAATGCAGAACAGCATTTTCAACAGCACTAGTTAGAAATGGCTTGGGCTGGTTTGTGTTTTTTCCCCCAGACCACTTGCAGGTTCATTCATTTTTGTTTGTTCATTTAATGTCCCCCAAAATTTATCTTTGCCTCCTATTTGAATTCTGTTTGCCAATCTCCATTGGATTTCATCTATAAATTCCTGAGTCAGCTAAGATAAGACCCTTTGCTATTTTTAGCCTTCCAGTTCATTTATTTATCAGTTTCTTTACAGCAATCCTGCATTTTGCTTTATCAGCACAATAGAGAAGTTACCAGTTATTCCATCACTTACTCATTTTGAACACATAGGGAAGCTGCACAGGTATTAAGGAGCAGCTCTCTCTGAGATATTGCCTATGGTGTGAAACATAACTGTCCGTTAACAGACTCTATTGCTTCCTGCAAATACAACTCAAGGCCTGTTTTCATCATCTGAATCCAAATTCCCATTGGCTCTGAGCCATAACTCCTCGTGCAGCTCTTTATCCCTAGCTTGCCTTAATATTTAGAAAAGCCTTTATATATTCTTATTTCCTTCCACATCAAAGGAAAAGAGGGATAATTAAAATTGGGATTCTCTTCTTTATCTAGCCTTGTTACCTTTTTTATTTTTGACTCTCCATTTAGCCCTAGAGACAAACTCTGTCCATTATCTCTTAGGAAGCATTCTTTATTTGCAAGTTGCACTGCAGTTTTCCTTTCATGTACAACCTACACTCAAAGAGGCATGGGTAGGAAAAACAAGGCATACATACAAAAAGATCTTCTTCTGATGTTTCTCATAAATTTAACTGGGCACAGAAAGTCACATGCAAAGATTTGGAGATGCTATGAAACATGGGCAAGGCAAACTGAAGTCCGCACTAAAAAAAAAAAATAATTTTTGTTGAATGTCCCAGATTAGGATTCCTAAGTGTGCTAGCATGGGCATTCGGTAGCAGATGTCCCCTTTCATAGGGAATACAACCCCAATGGTTTGTCGTTGTGGCTGGCTTATGCTTTGGTAAGAAATCAACAGAGATCTGAGAAGGAAACGTGATCCCTGCGATGCTGTTGCATGACACGACACATACTCCCCTCAGGCTCTGGGCTCTTTCTTCAGCCTGGTAAACTTTGAATGTATTTTTTCGTTTTCACTTAAATATTTTCTTTCTAGTCACTCTCAATTTCTGATTCCCATCCTGGAGAATAATTCACTATTTCTCTGGAGGGCTTAACACTTCCATTATTTCTATTGTGAGAATATTGGGTTTTTTAAGTTGTAGACCGTGTCACATCTGATTATACTGTTACATGCTTCAAAACTGCTGTATCACTGTACAGAAAAGAGAAAGGAGGTGTGAACTTTTGGTAGTAAAACCTGTTCTTTGATATCAGGTTCTTAATGCACTTTACAGAAGAGACTACTACTATCTACTACTACTACCTCCTTTTTACACGTGAGTAAGAAGCTCAAATGTCTTGCCCAATGTTACTCACCAAGTCCATCCTGGAAACCCCAGCTCTCTTGGTTCTCATACCTTCTCTTTGCACAGTGATGTTTCCACACAGGAGACACTCACTGTACAATCTGTTAATGTGAATCTAGTGTCATGGATAGTGTTTGCATAATTACATTGAAAGGAGAGACCGTGAGCCTGCATCTCTGGAGAAGAAGTCTGGCCTTAATGCTAACTCCTGGATTACCTTACCACTGTCTTGATACATAGCTTTGGATGAATTGGATTTAACTTTTCTTTCTCCCCTGTAAGTAAAAGATAAATATACATGTTCAATGAGTTGTTTGCAAGGTACCTGGGGATTATGGGTGTGTGTAGAAACAGTTTATGGGGAAGTCTGTTGTCATGGGACAGAAGGGGAGATTGCAGATAAGGGACAGCTTTTACAGCCCTTTCTCTAGTTCAACCACTGGTTCATTATCATCCTAAGACTGGCAGTCAACAGAAGTCAGAGGCAGTAGATGTCTGTCCACAGCTGAAGTGACTCTAGTCCCAGGTGCCCCCTCAGCTGCCCTGAGTATCTGCAGCACAGAAGACCCTGAAAGCAACTTTGCCCACTTTCCTGACATCTCACATTTTTCTACTTCAGTGGCTGAACCATAGCTCAGAGTCTTAGCTTTCAGCAGCAGTAAGTTCATATATAGTGGTTTCTAACTCTCTTAGCTGTGGAGAAAACTTGACTAGTATAAATGAGTACACAGGGAAACATCACCATGAAAGCAAATGGAAGGTAAACAAAAAGTACCCCTAGACTATTAATTCATAAATAACAATAGTACAAGGGTATCATGACGTTTCAGTCATGCTGAGGAGGCTGAAGGTTTTGAATGTGAATAGCAGCACAAGGTACTGCTATTTTCCTGTGAAATGCTGACTGGTCTGCAGAGACCTTGTCCCAGGAAAGATGGAAAGTCTTCCAGGTGAAGCAAGAGGAAGGTGAGTAAAAGGCAAGATGAGGATAGCTGCCTTTCTGCTACACTTGCTATGTTTATTTATAAGGAGACAAAAGCCTTCAATCCCCAGGGCTCTCCATATAGCACCTTTCACTTGCACTAAGTCAGCAAAACAGAACAAGTCTCTTAAAATTAAAATGAAGGGAAAACATGCGATAAAATAAAACATATAAGCCCCAAATATTTCAAATATATATTCTGCTTCACTTCGCAGTTTCTGCTCACCGACTACTCGCAGAGTGACAGTCTTATCAGATAAGAGTGGCCAGCTGCTATAAGCTGCATTTAAATTTATATTGCAAACAAGAGGCTCCATTACCCAAGGATTTTCTCGTTGCATTCATAATATTGTCTTTCTGCATGCTTTATTGTTCCTCATTTCCTTACATGCTCTTTGCTTTCTAGTGTGTGCCAACACATCCTGGTATTTGTTTCAAACATTTTGTTTTTTCTACTTAATCTGCCTTTGACCATATTTCCTTTTTTCTGCCTCTAAACATTCTCTGCTTTTCAAACACCATCGCTAAAGCTGCTGTCTCATACACTCTTTGCTGTTTTTTTCTCCCTTTCTGCTACCCCCTCTCTTCCTTCATCCCCTAATCATTTGATCACTGCAGTTCTTTGATGTGCGAGTCTTCCAGTTCAGGCCCAATTTAATTATGTTTTTCAGAAGACTGACCTCTGTGGTCCCAATTTGTTCAAGACATTTCCTTCATTGATCCAGGGCCAGATCCCTGTGCTGCCTGTTCTAAACTGGATTCCTGGTATTAGCAGCAGCCATGTATTAGCTCTCAAGGTCAGTTTGCATATATCAGCAGTTAATTGCACTGATTTATTTCCAGTGGATACAATGCACTCTTCCCTGCCCTTAGGTCTAGATGCATTAACAAAAAAAATCAAGGGAAAACAATTAGAAGTATTCTTACACTACAACAGACATACTTGCTTCACTATTCATAAGCATCTTCAAAGAATAGATTACATTTTTCAGTAAATTGCAACACATCCCAAAGGTCTGTATATTTAATTTCTGTTGGGCTATTATGAAAACAACATCCAACACTATTGGACTTTCCCTTCTTAAATTCTCCTCTTGTCATCCACTATTCAGGAAATAATCAGAAAGATGGTTCAATCTTTGAGAGGGAAAGGCAAATGTGGGTTTTCAAGAATAAATAGGAGTCCTGTAGAACATTTATAAAGTATAACATGCTGTCTTGATGGAACCTAGCTGTGTTTATAAAATACAGGTGTGTTATACATGAAAAAGTCCCCTGTATAAGCAAACAAACAGCAGCATTCCTCAACAGAGCAGTACAAGAGTCATATTTGCAGCAGAAAAAGTTAATGAAAAATAAAATACAATATTTTTTATCCCAGGGAGGGAAAACTGCAATAATCCAGCAAAGAAAAGAAGGAAAATGTCCATGGCGTTTGCTGCTATTCATTGCTTCCATAGGGTCTGCAGTTAGTGGAGACCCAGAAGCATGCAGATCTCAGTGACAACTTCACAGTAACTGCACTTAGCCACTGAGCTGTGCGTGTTCAGTGAGCACGAGGAGTGGCAAAGGTCTCTGAATTAAATTGAGCTAATTAAATACAGCTCTGTGCTTGACAGGATCTACGGATGCCGCAATCCGCTTTGTCCAGTTCTACCCAAGGATGATGTCAAATCTAAGTAGACCATCACGAGCACGCTATCCTTGCCTGCTGCCAAAAGCTAACAGCCTGAATAAGATCAGCACAACCTTTAAGCTTGACCCTGACTGAAAAGCATCAAGGAATCTGAGCCTCTGGATAAAACCAGAGCTGTGTCAGGGCCACAGTGTCCATTCCACAAAGAAGGCTAAAAATGGCATATATGTTACCATGAGGGAGAAAGGTGCTGGTCTCCTGGACTTTAGTGTGAAAGGTGCTGAAATCCAGAGCCTCCTTTCTCACCCCCTTACCATGATCAGCACAAGATTTTGGCTTTGATGTTAATGAAAGATTTTTTTGCTTGGGTTGAGTTTTTAAGTATAGTTGAAAAGTACTCTCACCCCCCTTATGCACTGTGTACAATTATGATGACGGTGTGAGAAATTACAGAAATTCTTCCCAGGAGATAGATGTTCATATAAAAAGAAGAGATTAAAACAATCAATCAAAAAATCAGATAATAATAATTCTCAAACAAATAAAAAATAACTCTTGGATCGTCTATCCTATTATGTCACAGTTACCACTTTTTATTTCCCCACTTATGTTTAAATGACCCAAGACACACATCTCTTACCTCAACCAAGCAACTCACAGCGTAACACCTTTAAGGCTCAGAAATGTTTTATAACACCCAGCTCAACCCGGCTTCCTGATGAAACGTATCTGCCCAACACACACCCAACTCATTTTCCCGCTTCTGAGTTCACTCACAGCAAGGTCTGCAAACACGTGTCCTTGTAATAGCTACTTGAAATGGGAAGGGGGAGCAAAGTGTCCAGCCTGCAGTGATCAGGCTTGATATTTCCCCACTCCTGCAGCCTTATGCTTGTTGGCTCAAGGAGGATGTTCTCTCTGAATTCTGGAGATTGATCTAGACTTTTCTGGACTAAGTTATATAGTCTCCATTCTCAAAATCTGTGGGAGGTTTGCCCAAGGAAAATGTGAGCAAGGATTTCAAGACATGCACCTCTGAGCCACAGAGTCCCTAAGAAAAGCATTAAAAATGACAAAAAAACCCCAATCCTGCCCAGTGTACATGATCATTTTAACTGGGAGCTGTGTCACAAGGACATCTCAGTTCTCCCAGTACAGAGAGACTCCATGGTGTCTGCTGACAATAATAATAGGGATGGTGAATACAGCATTTGTGGCAGAGCCTCTACAGGGTGTCACTGCGAGGGCATCAGTGAGTATTTGACACTTATTTGCCCAAAGAAACATCAAAAATCTCTGAGTTGGCTGGAGAGCCCTAAACAATCACAACAGTGAAACCTCCTCTGAAGGTATTTCTTGATTTCATTCAGATAAACTTGCTTAGTTTTCTTCTTTTCAATAACTTGCTTTTTCTTGAATTTCTGACATGCTCTGGAGTATACTCATGCCCCTTTTCCTATTCATCAATAGCAAGGATGCACTGTGGGCGTGCTAGATGTCAAGGAGTCTCCATTTCCTTGGTAACAGCAAAGAGTTACTAAACTGGAGCAAATGAAAGTGAAATGTAATGCAGACACTGAGCTAAGCATTCAAATGCTTGATGTCCTTTGCTGATAATTTAGTCTGTAACTTCTGTTTTGCTGCTATCCCCCTCTACACTTTATTTTCCCCAACAACTGAAGAGGTAAATTATGTTCCTCAGTATACAGCACTGAGATTCAAAAAAATAATGTTCAATGTAAGGGATTAATAACACTTCAGTGATGACATACTGGGGTCTAGAAAAAAGACAGCATAATAGGAAGTGTTAAATACACGTCATTGCTCACTTGGTTAATTCAACTGCAACCCACATTTTTGCTGGTATGCACCACACACACAGTGAACAGAAGCAGCTGATAAAAGCAGCAGTTTGTGCACAGAGCAAAAGCACCTTTGCAGAAAAGGACCTGGAAGTCTTGGTGGATACTAAATTGAACATGAGTCTGAAATGTGCCTTTGCAGGAAAGAACACTACCAGCCTCCTGTGCTGCAGTAGACAGTGTTGCCAGCAGGTTGAGGGAAGTGTTGCTTCCCCTCTATTCAGCATAGGTGAGACGATTCTGGACTGCTGGATGAAAGTCTGGGTTCCTTAAGGCAAAAGACACATGGGCATACTGGAGCAAGCTCAGAGAAGGGCCATGAAGATGATTAAGGGGCTGAAGCATCTCTCCTATGAAGAAAGAGTGAGAGGGGTAGGACTGTTCATCCTGGAGAAGAGGTTTGGGGGGGATCTTATCAATGTGTACAAATACCTGAGGGTGTGGTGTGAGTGTATAGGAATAAAGGAGATGGAGCTAAAGTCTTCTCAGTGGTATCCAGTGAGAGGATAGGAGGAAATGGGCACAAATTTAAATACAGGAAATTTCATTTAAACATAAGAAAAAAACCCCAAACTTTACTGGGACAGCAGTACAGTTGAATACCAGTAATGGGTTGTCCATAGGAATTTAGAAGTCTCCATCCTAGGATAGGTTAAAAATCTGACTGACATAGTCCTAGCCAACCTGTTCTACTTGACCCTGCTTTGAGTAGGCAGGTGGACTAAATTATCTCCACAGGTGCTTTCCAAACTCAACTACTCTGATTCTGTGGTGTGAACTGGTTGCATATTTTTATGCTACTTATCTAAAGGATATTCCTGATCTCAGTGCAGAGCCAAAAGAATTTCTGCCTTTCTGCTGTCTGCAACATTACCTCTCTCATACACAACTTTGAACACAATGGAGATGAGTAACTAGACTAGTGGATTCTACAACAATGAGACTCTATTCAGAAGAAAATTAATTTCTAGTGAAGATGATTCCATCAAACAGGCTCTTATTATAGAAAAAACTTCTCTCCAGAATACAAGCTGACAATTTCCTCCATCCATCACACATGTAGTCCTGGCTCAGGTATCAAGCAGAACCAAGAAGAGTCAACTTTCATGGGTCAATATTCCAGACACAAAGAGGGGGTCAGATTGTATTGGTTGATAAATTATGGTAAAGCTATTGCTAGAAATCAGTCCTTTCTTAAAATGACTGAGAATGATTACAAAGAAATAATGGTCAGAAAAGCAATGGTCCTAGACTCCCTTTCTCAAGATTATTGCCCATTTTGGAAATCAACTGAAATTGCACATTTTTTAAAAAAAAAATTTTTTTTTTTCCAGTTTAGGTAAATTGTGACAACAAGTGAAGTAATCACCTCATTTTTTCCTAAGCCTATCATAGGAGTGGGAGTGCAATCAGTATGGACAAGCAGGAAAGGAAACTTGTGCTTATCACTCTAAAAAGTGAAAGTGAGAACAGTGATAAAAGAGGCTTTGTTATGGCACGTAGATGGATTAAAAATAGGCAGTCCAATCTCTCTGCTTTGTCCTAACCAACCATCTTTCCTGGCCTGACAGTTCAGTGAATGTGGTTCATTGCAGCAATGCCCCTTGCTTGAACACGTAATGTTTCTCTGGTGAAAGGTGAAGAGTAAAGATCATCTGGAATGAATGTCTTTTCCAGAAAAAAAATGATGAATATAAAATGCCTGTGACTACAGTCTGAGGAATTCTAACATTTAAAGAAAGGTTTCATCTCCAAAGATACGGATTCATGTCAGCACAATTTAAAGAGACATAGAATACAGGGATGACACAAACACCTTCAGAAAATACACTGAACCTAATCAGATATATGGAAATATTTCCCTCAAGTATCATATGTTCTTTTTACCACAGCTAATGCTGAAGAACATGGTCAGACACTGCAATGAAAAATGATAGAGGAGAGCCACAGGGGAAACCTGCAAACAGAAAGGCACACCCTATATCAGCAATGGAGCCTGCAGAAATACCTGTGAATTGCTTTACTGCTCGCTGGTACATTAGGCCCTGAGAACAAAACAAATTTTGTTGCTACCTCTGGAACTGGGTACAACATCACTGCAGTGACATACCAGCCCAAAGTATTTACAGCACCTACTCAAACAGGTGATCAGGCCCAGTCAGGACAGGTTCACGAGGGGCAGATCCTGCTTGACAAACCTGATCTCCTTCTATGACAAAGTGACTCAATTGGTGGATGAAGGAAGGGCTGTGGATGTTTTTTACCTAGACTTTAGCAAGT
>BJBW01005704.1:240-53962 GCA_004320125.1 Scolopax mira
GCCCGGGGGGGGGGGGGGGGGGACGGGGTACCGTGACCTGAGCGATGGGTCACGGTACGGGTGGAGGCCTCTCCGTGAGGGTGGGCCCTGTGCTTGAGGGGGGACGGTGGAGTTACCGGGAAGGGGATGGGGTGGGAGGCCGTTATCGGGGTAACGGGACGGGGGTATCCCCGCCCATGAGGCGATAGGATTACCGGAGGGGGGGGGCCGCACCGTTACCCGAGTAATGAGTCGGGGTGTGGGGAACGAGGACGGTTACCGGGATAACGAACTGGCGGGGGATGCCTCTGTCTGTGAGGTGGCCGGTGGGATTACCGGGAGAGGGGGACACACACACCGTTACCTGAGTCATGGGAGGACGGTGTTACTGGGGTAACGGGTGCTGAGGGAGGGAGGGGGTTCCCGTGGCGGGGGTGGGTGGTAGTGACGCCGTTCGCCCCCCACCCCCTTTTCCTCAGGGCTAAGCACGGAGAAGGCGGCCGCCTTCAGCCGGCGGCTGCGGGCCGAGCCCCGGTTCCTGCTGGCCCAGAATGTGGCCACCTGCAGTGACCCGCTGGAGGTGTGCCTGCAGCGGCAGGTGGTGCAGGACACCGTGCAGGTCTTCCAGCACGCCGTGCCCGCCGAGGGCAAGCCCGTCACCAACCAGAAGAACTCCGGTAAGGGGCTGCGGTGGTGTGGTGGTGGTGGTGGTGGTGAGGAGGGGTGATGGCGTTGGGGGAGCTGGTGATGTCACGCTGACGGTGCTGTGGGAGCCATGGCGGCCTCTGGCCTCTCCCCCAGGCTCTGAGCAGAACTGAAGCCCTGCAGCATCCTCTTGAGTTAATGACACTCTTTAGACTTGCAGCGTTTGCCTGTTTTCCCTTCTCTGTGCCTTAAGATAAAATCAGTTTGGAGACCTGCATTTGCAATAAAAGAGGAGCTTTTTGGTATTTTTATGACCCCAGACAGAACCAAAGGCTTGAGGTGGAATGATGTCATGACTCTTGTGTTTAACTGAAAAAAAAAAAATCCTTATGCAGCTCTTAAACGTTCCAGTTTAATTCTTGTTCCTTTGATCTCTCAGGGAGATGTTGGATCTTTTCCTGTCTCAATGCAATGCGTCTTCCTTTCATGAAGAAATACAACATCGAAGAGTTTGAATTCAGCCAGTCGTACCTCTTTTTCTGGGATAAGGTAGAGATCGTGGGTTGTGCTGGGACAGCCCGTGCAACTGGGTGTTAGCGTTGGACAGAATTTCTTTTGGGTAGGCTATCTTAACAATCCAGGTAGAAAACATATGTGAGAAGAAACTTCAAAAGTGCTTCAATATGTATCTTAAATGCAGGTCAAGCAAAGTGAGGCTTTCAGCTTGAAAAGAAAGTCATCAAGATGTTCATGTTTTGGAACAGTAAAAGCCCTCTTTCAAGTGTTGTGTGTGTTTCAAAAGCCACTTGTAGGAAGCTGGGGGGAAACGTGACTGTAACTTTCTGCTGAGGCTTCAGTTGTGTTTGTGACCTACTGATCTGGGAGCTGTGTGCTGCCTTTTTTTCTTTAAGGGAAATGAAGAAAAACTAGTACCAGTTGAGGCCAGGCTTCATTGCGTAACTTCTGTTTCACATTTCCTGTTTCCCTACCCTCAAGCTTTGTGCTAACTCCCCCCTAATATTTGGGCTGTGAAAGAAATAAGTTTATAGGATAAGCCCTAGAATGCTAGAGGGAAAATAAGAACTTCAGTAGATGAGCAGAAAATAGCTTCATCTTGCCAGGACTTCCAAAGAACTGAATATTCAGGAATGAGTTAATGCACATGGCACTCTTAAAATACCTATTTTTTTCCTGTCTCTCCATTCCAGGTTGAACGTTGTTACTATTTTTTAAATGCCTTTGTGGAAACAGCTCAGAAAAAGGAGCCTGTGGAAGGCAGACTGGTGCAGTTCCTGCTCTCCAACCCCACGAATGATGGTGGACAGTGGGATATGTTGGTTAACATCATTGGTAAGAGAAATGGTTGCTGGGAGCTCTTCCTGACACTGCACCCTGGCTTGAGAGATGAGGAATGAAATAGAAGAAGAAAATGATTTTCAGAGCTGTTTGGGAGATTGTTAAGGAACATGACACCATTAGCCACTGTCTTTTTTAATCAAAGACCTTTTTCATGCCACTTTATAAGTATTAGATTTAAATCTTGTCTGGGATCTTCACTCTTGCATATTGCTGCTGATGATAGAAGCTCAGAAGATCAACAGAAATAATTAGATATCCCAGACTTTCCATTTAGTAAAAAGGTTCAATCCCCTTTTAATTCAGTCATCCACTCAACTGTTTATTTATATCCACATATACAGTTTTTAGGGTGCATAGTAAGGAAAAAAACACAGTGAGGGTAGGGTGTGTCTACAAGGCAGAAGTAAAATGACGTACACAGTTGCAGCCTGGAGAAAGATGATATAAAGATCAGCGAGAGGGAAATGATGTGGAATGTGGCCGTGCTGGTCTTGTGAAGATCCAGCTTAAATGGGATCTTCTTTACACTGATTAAGGAGATGCTTCTCAGTGTCTGAATTACACTGGCATTTGCTTTCATTTGTATTGTGAAACAATGTGACACCTTTGTCAATCAACAAGCCACTAATATAAGTTTAGAATCACAAAAGGAATTTCTTTGAAGCCTGGAGGTTACTTTTTTTTGCCCCCATCCAATTGTTATAAAATATTTAATCAGGACAAAAGATTTTGGATGTTGTTGTTACTTCCAGAGCTTTGCATGGTGTGACCTCTGGTTGGTACCGTAATGTAGGAAGCAATTGAGCTATTGCTGAAGTCACTTCACCTTAGATAAAATACATGGAATAATTCACAAGGGACCCAGTTCTTTACAAAAATATTTCAAGAGCTTAATTTTAAAATAATCTTTTTTTTTTTTCTAGTGAAACCTGCTTCCTAAAAAGCACTAATTAGTTTAGAACTTTTAAATGTGCTGAATCAAATGATACTGAGCAGTTCAGGGATTCCACCTTTTTGGATCCTTGGGGAATGTGGTTCAGAGGTCAAGATTCAGTCAGAAATTAAAATGTAATCTTTGGATACTTGTAACCTTTAAATAAGAGACTTTTCCGTATAATCTCTGCACAAAGCCCGAGTGTGTTTAACTTTTATGTGGGTATAAGCAGAAGCACTTCTGACACTGCTGTGTCAAAAAGACAATTGTTAACTCATAGCTTTATTACTTTATTGTAGAAAAGTATGGTGTTGTCCCCAAGAAATACTTCCCAGAATCTCATACCACAGAGGCTACTAGAAGGATGAACGAGATCTTGAATCATAAGGTAAGATTGATTTAGATGATACAATTAAGGGGAGGGTTAAGAGGACTGACTCTGCTCCAAGTGTTCCTACTTTCATTTCTCTTTATTGACCAAAGTACTAAAAACGTCTCAGCAACTTAACTTGCTTTTATTCAAAAAGCAGACTAAAATCTCAGCAAAGTCTGATGTTAATCTTGAAATATGGAGCAGGAAAGTGTGTTCATGGAAGACAGGCATTGCCAGGCTTCAATAGCTTGAAAAGCACCTCACATGGTTTTAGTAGCAATTGTTCCTCATCCTCAGATTTCCAAAAAGTTAATTCTTGATGTGTGGGTCATTTCTGTTTCTTGAAGTCTGTTTCTGCAGCACTAGCACTTAACATCTGGGTGACTCTTCTCTG
Organism: Scolopax mira; assembly: GCA_004320125.1. Lineage (NCBI taxonomy): Eukaryota > Metazoa > Chordata > Aves > Charadriiformes > Scolopacidae > Scolopax > Scolopax mira. The sequence continues at coordinate 3,925 of BJBW01005704.1, forward strand.
TCCCCTTAATATGTCATCTACCAGTATGTCAGGGTTTCTAGACATTACTGCCAAATTTGATGGAAAAGATTAAAGAAAGAAAATGTATTTTCAAAACACTGAAACTTAAAAATTGATGTGTGTGCAGCTTTGCCTGAAGGAAGGTTGAGCTTGCTTCCTGAACTACAGAAATGAATTAATCTGTGAAGATGCTAGTGTAAGATGAAAAGGCAATTAAAGCATTTTTTTTTACAGTGGGCTTTGATTACTTATTTTTTTTCCAGTTCATATGCTACATGCTCAGGGAAAATTGCTTGCTGAAATCCACATTAAAAATGTAAAATACGTGCTGAAATGAGCTTAGCCATAATGAACTGTGATAATGTTATTCCAGTCTTGAACATTGCAAACCAGCTGGTCTTGAGGGAGCCCCACTCACTGTTCCCAGCCTTATGGATGGTGACAGTAATGGGAAGCACATGCTCTTCTTACTGCACTTGTGCATGCAGTGGGGAAATGCTCTGCTTTTCTTATCAACCAAGAGATCAATTATGCATTAGAGTTGCAGAGTAAATTTTACAGTATGAAGACAGTCTGTTCTCTGTGAGTCACAGAGGTGGTGATGCGTGCGGATATTGCGGCATCGGTTCTGGAACCAAGAGAGATCAAGCCTTAAAAAGAGCTAATGGCTGTAAGCTTCAAATCAATGGTTGGAAAACAGTAATTGAGTTGCAAATATTTGTTAATTCCTGATTATTTTTTGTGATCCCTTACTTTTTATTATTCAATATCTCACAAAGCCTTCTGAAAGGGATTTTCTCTTCATTTTGAAAGCATGTTATGAAGAGTAAAATAGGTGCTTGAAACAGCCAGGTATGAAGTCCTAAAAGCTGATTAGGTGGCACCTTTCATACCTTTATAATAAAATGACTTTATCTTCAAACAGATGAGAGAATACTGTTTGCGGTTAAGGAATATGGTGGAAAGTGGAACAAATAAAGGAGAACTTTGTGCTGCAATGGACATGATGATAGAAGAGGTAAATGTATTTGTGTGATGTGAATCCTCTTGGAATGTGAGGCTAGAATGGGTAAGGCTTCTTGCTTACTCTTGTTCTGTAGCTCTTGGATTGGACAAAACAAGTGCAGTGTTTTGCATGGCATTGTGCTTGGAGGTATTCAAGGAGTTTTTTCTGAAGTGGCTCGTTTTTTATCTCATTCTGAGGTTTTCTAATGCTTCCAGAAAATACCTTTAATTTATACATTCCAGAACATCTACAGAGTCATCTGCCCCTTTCTGTAGGAAGGCGGCGTTTTGTGTCTTAGGCCACTATTTTGATGTCTTTTATCAGGCTTTTCTAAGTAATAGGAAAGAGGTAGGTTGAAAACTGCATTTTGATGGCTTTGAATGTAAAATCTTACAGCATAAGTGTTGTTGCAGAAATTCCCCACAAGGGAGCAGGAAAGAACAACAAAAAGGAGTTGGCTGTATTATGGAAGACACGTGAGCTAAGCACCAGGCTGAATCCAGCTCTGGCCTGATGCTGGGGGGCAGGAGAGGAAGGAATCTCAGCATCTGCCTCTGGCTGTGACAATTAAATTAAAATCAAATCGAGCAGCAAGTCTGTAATACGCTGTGGGTGTGCAGTGGCTGGCCCTCTTGGTCACACTGAGTGTGACAGCGACACATCATTTTTCTTATTCAGTAGTCCTCACCCTTGATTCTTAAACAGCCAAAAGCAATTTCTAAAGTTCAGCCTGTTGTACTGTGGCCAAGTGCATGCATTTTTAAAACATGTATATTTCATTTCTCAAACATGCAATGCAAAGTAACCCAGTGGTTTTAATGTCTGAATGTCTAAAAAGAAAACCCATTTGTGTTCATTGGGTTATATCATTGAACTCTAAAGCTTTTATGAAGTGGATGCCTTAAGATCAACAGTTATTCAGTGCTTTGAGCTTACCCCAGTGTATTGCTAATCAGCACTTAATTCAAAAGTGCATTAATATAACTCAAATCCAATGTTTGTGTCCAAAAGCCCTTGGAGGATTTCACAGCAGACATCAAAAGCTTCCTGGAGATGCTAATTTTTAGGGCAATGACATACAGTTCACTGCAAAATGTCTCTTTGTTTAGAGCCTCTTGCCCTCTGACAAGGGATCCTTGAACCAGCATTAAAGGCTCATTAGCTGATTGCAGTTTGTTTGTTCTGTAGAAAGGCTGTGCTTAATTCTCTGAAGTTAACACAGTATTTCCTCTTACAGTGGTGTTAGTGGTTTGTAACTTAAGTGGATTTAATTTCTGTAGTTGAAATGTGCAATTACACCTGTCGTGTGTATTCTGAAGACATTTAGTTTTAAAGGTTTGAGACTACTCTTCCATCTCATGTGTTTTTATACATATAAGTGGCATTGCATCTTTTTTTAGTGTGTGGCAAAGTAGAACTTGATTTTGTTCTGTGAAGTTTTATTTGCATGGCAAGCCTTGGTTTGCTCGTGCTGGGAGGCAGCGTTCTGCCTAAAATGGGGCAGTTATACTGGAACACAAGAATAAATATTCACTCCAGAAATGTATAAACATTCTTCTTATCAAACTGGGGCACAGCAGGTCAGAAATCACTGCAGTACACGTGACTGGAATTTTTCTTCTTTTACTGTTCACCTTTGTAGATTCTTCCTTATCAGGAGTGTCCTTCTTTTCCTTTCCTCATTCATTTTGGTTTTTAGCACAAGCCACTATATCTCTGCCTTGTCTTGGTTCTAGTGGTCGTTATAGTGATAGAAGTCACCTTAGATATGTCTCCTTATTTTATTTATTGATAGAGGAAGCTTCTGAGATACTGAGAGATGCCTTATGATGGGTGTGGTGGCAAAACAATTGAGGGAGACCATTCCCAGGCTCCACTGCCCCTGTTAATTTGAGACTGTCTCCATCACTTTCCTTCCTCTGGCTGGAGCCCACTTGCCTGTTGTTACCCTTTTAGGCATTTTTTTTTTCTTGTTTGTTCTGTTTTCAGCCTCCCTCACCTCTCACTGCCTGGGGTTAGCTGAGGCAATGTGGGTGTATCCACAGCAAATGATACCTTTTGTTCAGTCTGTACAAAATTAAATATTTATAGTAGGCTAGAGATTTACATTTGCTCTTTAACATATCTATTGAGAAATAAATGTGAATTCCTCCAGTAAAAAGCTTAAGCCCACACCCTTGTTTCAACCCATAATTAATCTCTTTGCTTGTTTTCTTAAATTGCTTGGAGCAAGAACACCTTTAGTTGTATTTTGTGCAAAGCCAAATAGTACTACTTAGAGTGAACATTACACTCCCTTTGCCATCAGCACAAAACTACTTCATAGGGAGCCTTAGGATCCATATAAATGAGCTCAAGTAGCTCCAGAAAGAGTAAGTAGCTTTGAGGAAGGTTTCTGTCTCCTCTCCTGTGAGAAATCAGTGAGAAGAAAGCATGAAGGCCGACAGCCCCAGTGCAGGAGGTGCAGTTGAGATTTGACTCCCTTGTCTCTTATTTTAAATAATCTGTTCATTCCTTGCAAGGATAAAACCTCTTGAGCTCAAGACATGGACAGAGCTGAAGCAGACCAGGGTCAGCTAAAGTAAAACAGATTCAAATCTGTTTAAATTTGATTGAGTTCTCTGTCTTCATGGTACCTGTGGCAGGTCCTGCTAAATATCCCTAAAGACAGTCATTTGGTTATACTGCCAGTGAGTTAGCACATTTTATGATAAGCCCTTAAGAAAGTATAGTAGGGATTCCTAAGTGCTGTTTCATATTCTGATTTATAGGGAGACTGATGACTTAATCTGGTCAATTTCTTGTGCTAAAAATCACCAGAAAGCTGCCAGCTGTGAGGGATGTCACAGTCAGCAGGCCCAGACCTTGAATTAAATTGCATAAGCTGCTGGTTTAACCCTGACCTGAGACACTGTTAAATGTATTAAAACAGACGACATGATTATTGTAGCATTTTGAAAAGAAGCAAAGGCCCATATTTGAAATCCAAATGAACATTACAGGAAAAAAGGGATTAGTACAGCTGGAAACACTGGGATAAAATGCTTTGCTGTATTCATGTTAGCAGGGCTGGTTTGTCTCCATATGGGGCAGACCACCTGCTGGAACAGGTGCTTTGAATGCTTAAGCTTTTCTAGAATTAGTTTGATAAAGTCTCTCTTACATGGGAAAAGTACCTCAGAGGAGCTTCAGAATTGCTTATGAAATACTAGAATGAGACTGTGCTTTTGGCTGCTGCATTCCTAGCACAGCCTGGAATTTATATGTTCAATCTTAAGCTTTTGTTTCACCTGATGTTTTACTTGAAAACGAAGAGTGTGAAAATGGAGAGAGGTTCTATTGATTTTCTGTGGCCTTTCAGGTTGGCTTTGAACTCTTGCAACACCTACATTTCCACAGCTGACTGCAAATACATTTATTCACGTTCCTCAAAGGTGGCCACTAAGATCCCTCTTCTCCATTGGTTCTCATGTGGAGAAATCTGTTCATCGGTGGCGTTGCTGTGGTAGAAGAAGCGTACCTACGTGCTTCAGCAAGTTCACAGATGTTTGCTTCCCTGGACAGGTATTCAGAATAGTGAGCACTTGCCTGGGCAGCCCTCCGGAGACCTTCTGCTGGGAGTTCCGGGATAAGGAAAAGAACTACCACAAGTATGGGCCTGTGACACCACTCCAGTTCTACAATGAGCATGTGAAGCCTCTCTTCAACATGGAGGACAAGGTTGGAGATGCTGAAAGGCAGTAGCCTCCCAACACTTTTTTTGGGTTTTTTTGCTGTTAAGCCACTTATTTTCTAATGTTGCAAGTGTAGCAATTTTCCACCCTTGTAACTGCACCACAGGGGATGGGAACCACTCCCACAAGTCAAAGAAAAGGCCCTATGTTTATTTTCTCCTGTTTGTGCTCTACCCCCCAATTAGCTGTGATCTCGCACTGCGTTGCCGTGATGGTTTTGTAATGATAAAATTACATAATGATCAAATTGGTCATAAAATGCCTGTAAGATGGTCATTAGAGAGCAGGAATAACATGCAAAGCTGCAATGCTGCAGTTATGAGGTTAGCTTGTTAAACAAAAAACCCAAATAAACCTTAAACCTGGTATTTTGGCCAAGCAGCTTGTTTGTTAATGGGCAAATGCCTGGCTGGGACAAAAGCAATTCTCTGAAATACATCTAGATTTGTTTCTCAAAGATTTCAATGAAGTTATACCTTAATTTATGACTCTTTCTTGGCAGATTTGTCTAGTGAACGATCCTCGGCCCCAGAACCCGTACAACAGGCTGTACACGGTGGAGTATCTGTCCAACATGGTAGGAGGGAGGAAAACACTCTACAACAACCAGCCTGTCGATGTCTTGAAAAAATTAGCTGCAGCATCCATTAAGGATGGGGAGGTTTGTTTGGTTTCTCTTCATGGATGACATGGTGCAACTCTTGCAATGTAAAACTCGTTGGGATGTGCTTTAGACACAACTCCTCCTTCTATTTCCAGGCCGTGTGGTTTGGCTGCGATGTTGCAAAGCACTTCTATGGCAAGCTGGGAATCAATGACATGAATATGTAAGTAGGAAATCAAACCAGAAATCCATTTGGGATATTTGGCTGGGATGTAAGCAGTGCTTTGGCTGCTTAAGAAACTAATTTGTCCATACTTTGGATTGTATTCCCAGAAAGGGTATATTTAAACAATTCAGCAGCAGCAGAAACGTGTTCACTTGTTAGCTAAAATCTTAATCCTTTAAAGATGCACTACAAGTGATTGTTCAATATTCTTACTCATTTGAATTATCTGATATCTGGTGAGAGAAACTCCTAAAGGGATCAATGTTTGCATTTATTCTGACACTAAAAATAGTTGAATTACAGACTCCTGGGACAGTGCAGTCTGCTGATTGCTTAGTTTACTGGTGGGAATCCTCCCTCCATCCTTTCTGATATTGCTTCTGTGGCTTTCTAATAGATTTAATCATGAGCTGGTGTTTGGTGTCTCTGTCAAGAACATGAACAAAGCGGAACGATTAATCTTTGGAGAATCACTGATGACCCATGCCATGGTCCTGACGGCTGTCACCGGGAAGGTAGAGTTTCCCTCCAGAAGTTCTGATCCTGGCACAGATATATTTGAATATTCCAGCAGCACGTTTGGGCTCTGGGCTCATGGGTGGTGTGTAAGCTGTTCCACTGGAGTTCAATGTGTGCCACAAGGACTAGGATGTGTGTTCTCCCTCTGTTTGTGTCCGAGTGTACAGAACTATAAATATTTAATAAGTAGTGAAGAATTTTGGACAAGTCAAGGGCTTCCGTCCTTCTGCCCACAAACTTTTATTGGAGAAAGGGGAAAGAAAGTCAGTTTCTATTTTTAAGATACCAGCAAACCGATGTTAGGTGGTTTTTTAAACACAGATTCTGATTTATCTTGCTGAGCAAGAAATCTAGGATGACAGCAGATATTTCCTACTCCCTCCCATTGCATGGGCTAGTCCAGTCTGGTTTACAGCATGTAGCTCTTGTTAAAATGCCAGTAGAAGGCACTTGGACTCAATGGTAACTCCTGCAGCTCACTGCCATGTGACCTCTCTGACCACTTGTAATTAGGGAAGGAAAATGGTGTCCAAAATTAGCTCTGTGGCAGACAGTAGGCTGAGATGAATCCACAACAAAATCTGCTCCTGGCAGGATAACAAAGCACATATGAAGTAAAAAAGACCATGCGAAAATTTACAACTTGGGGTTATCTGCAATGTTGATGTTTTCCATTAATTTCCAGAAGTTGTCATTATTAAAGTTTCTTTGAAGTGATCTCTTCCTGTCCAACGTGACCCTGGCCTTAGAAATAACAGCCTGTGTATAACTGAAAAACTCTGCTTGAGCTCTGGGGTTTGAGGACTCCAGATGGGACTGCTGAGTCATGAGAATTTTTGAGTTACTTTTTACAACTCAATATAAATTTTCCTGTTGTGTTCTGAGCTCTTCTTAACACTTCTATTTTGTGTATCACATTGCACGAACACGTCTTTAATAAAATTTGCATTGTTTTTCAGTTAGATATTTGAAATTATACTTTTTCTAGTGTTCAAAACCTAGTCATCTGTTCACGACTGCAATGTGTGTGTTTGTACTGATTGAAACCAGTTACTGACTGCACTTCGTTGGCAGATTCCATGTTTAAGATCAGCATATGATGCTCTCTAAAATCAAAAGGTAGTTTAAAAGAAATTATCCTAGAACAAGTTCAGCATTCAGAGGCTTTTCCACGTTCAAAATGGACTAAGTTGTTTCTACTTCTTGTTTGAACATGTTGTCTTATATTAAACCTTAACTTAAGCCAAAGGAGCTTTGATAAATGGAGTTGTAAAATGTAATACTTTGGATTTACCTGCTTTACGAAAAGGCTTTGAAGATTTAAAAAATCCTATTACAATTTTACAACATGAAAAATTGATGTGGATTAAATGCACCTTTTGGTTCAAATCTTAATGTACATAAACATGTTTGTTCCAGTTTGATAGCATCAAGCGTTGACTGAGCCTTGGTCTGTTAGCTCTTGAGTGTCTCATTTTAGGGACTGTCTCTATTTTGTAAGTGAGAATAGAAGCAATGCAGTAATATCCCATTGAATATTTAAGTGGATTTATGAGGTGTTTTGCAGGTTAGGTTTTTTTTGCATTTAAAAAAATTTTATCAGCAGAAGACTAATTGTTCTTTGGTTCCTCAAGGGACCTGCAGTTTCCTGCCGAGAGGAAGCCAGGCTTCATGCTGTGGTGCTGCTGGGTCCAGTGCTTTTCTGTGCTTGGTCAATTAGAACCAGACTTCTGTAGCCTGCATCGGGCACCTCTGAACCTTGCACACTTCTGGATGTGAAGTCAAAATACACAAGGCTTCCAACAAGCATGAAGTGTATTTTTCAAAACACCCGACTGGGAGCTGTACCCTTCAGCTAGATCCAAGTGTTGGCACTTGCTCTTATGAGGTGTTCTAAGTTACTGCAGCTGCTTCTCTGCCCTTGTTTTTTTTCTCTGATCCCTCGTTCAGGCAAGGTGTGCATTCTGCATGCACAGGGCCCCATGCCCTGAGGAGTGACAGGGGAAGCTGCTTAAATTCTGTCAGTTAAGTCCAAACTTGAATTTAGTTCAATTTAAGGTTTCTAATTTAAATATTTATTGCAGGCCCTCTTCTTGACCGTATTTCCTCATATTTTATGGAAGTGGGCAAGACAAGTATTTTAGAACACTACATTTCTCAAACTGTTAGCAAGAAGCCATTGTCTGAGACTTGCCAATGTCTGTTGGCTTTTGGGAGTGGAGCTCTGTGGTTTGGAAGGGTTGGCTGCTGGAAACTCACATGGTCCTTCACTACTGAATAGCCATCGTCTTGTTTTGTCACAGGATGGGCAAGAAGATGGATTTGAAAAATGGAGAGTGGAAAACTCCTGGGGTGAAGACCGTGGCAATAAAGGTAAAGTAATTTAGAGTCATGTGTCCCTTGCTGCAGAACACTTCTCTGCTGGAATATCAAGAATTCGGTGGGCGTGTAAACTGGTCCCTTAATAAAGGGACAATGGATAGGAAATACCTTGCAGTATCAAATAAGGTAGGATCACTTCCAAGTGCACTGTATAGAAATGCTTTTTATTTCTAGTTTGAAAAGACTTGATAGAGACTTCACTGCAATGCTTTAAGTGCATTAAAGTTTTTGGTAACAGAATGAAGCTTAAATCTGTACCCTGGAGCTCTCCATCTCTGGGACCTCGTGCCAGTGGTGGCTGATACTTCTCACATAATCTTTCTGAGTCATGTGTGAAACCTAAGTGGTTTATATTTTCTTTTAAAGTACTGCTTATTAATCTCTGCAAGTTTTTACTTACTGATTTTTATAAGTGAGGAAATGAGACTGTGGCTGGTTCCAGCATGTGCTGTGAACAGCTGCAATGTAAAGTGTTTTAAGCTACAAAACCTGTCTAAAAATACATATTTTAAAAAATGGCAATTCTGGTAGCCTTTCTGAAGCTGTGGTGAAAATGTGACCTGTGACATCCTCGTGGTGTTCCTCTCTGGTAAGACAAGCACTAGCAACAACTAAATCTGCAGTAAACATGCAGTTCCACTCATGCCAGGTTTTCTGCATGGACTTGCTTTCCTGTCCGTGGCTGTTGTTCCTGTAAAAGGCTCTGTTTGGGCTGGAGTGGGTGGAGGAGCCAGCCCGTGGGGCACACAGCAGTGGGGACACTGAGTCACAGCTGAGTGGTGGTTTAGGAAACTGCTTCTCGTTGCTTCCCTGCCCAGCCTGGGCATGACCGGAGGGTGCTTCTCTGCTTGGTCCAGGAGGGCCAGCTCTGACCTGCCCTGACCCGGGCTGGTGGGGCTGATGGGTTGAGAGCATTCCTGCTTTGCTCTGCCAAGGCCTCCCCTCAGTCAGCCTTTCCAAAATGACTGGATCAGGGTGAAATTGTTATGATATTTGTCACTTCCTATGTGGGCTCAGCCATGGCATGATAAGCTGGCTCACTGACGGAGGTGCCAAGCCAGGCTTCGGTATGTCCCGGGGAATAACGCCGTAGTCACCGCTGACCACATCTTTCTGTTGCACATTAATCCCAAATGTTGTGCTCACAAGACTTGGTGTGGCTGAAATTTCCCATGATGTTTGGGGTTTCTTCTGGGAATAGGCTATTTCCGGAAAATTGTTCTAGGATGTGGTCTTTATGAATAAGCTTTTGATATCTTATACATGAACAGCTAACGAGAGCATAGAGTGCTCTTGGCACAGTATCTTAAATTAAGTTCTGGCCCCTTGGTCTTTTGGTCTTGCAGTAGTGTCTGTTCTGAGTTAGCTGTACATCCACACCAAAGTATTCCAATAAAAATCTTTAGTCTTGACAAAACAATGGAACTATGTTGATGTTCAGACGTTGAGGCTCATCAATGTGACAGTAGTAAAATGTACTTTGGAATGTTGGAATAAGTAAAGAAGCCAAAAAGCCTTTCTTGTCTCCAAATACAAGCTAATAACTATTTTATTAAGCACCATTTTGTATAATAGAGCATATAAAACATAAACCCACTTAGTTGTGCTCTTTTTGTTGGAACACTTTGAGACGCTTGATGTTTGAGATGTTTGATGTTGATATCAGATGCTGCTACTGCTAGAGGAACGCTTCCAGGAAGGAAGTGCCTTACTCAGCTCGCTTCACAACCACTCAGCGTGGACTTTGGTGCTCAAACCTTTTGAACTTCATAGGTGTCAGTCAGCAGCTTTGATTGTGGTGGCCATGTATGGTCCTTGGCCAAGGTTCAGAGCTGTTCTTAATTAGGACTGGAGAAAGGCTGGGCTCCATTTCAGGATATGGGCAGTTGCTCCCAAAGCACAGTGTGGCAGAGTGTGAGGGTTGTACCTGTTGGGCTGTGACTGAGCAGTGGTGGTTCTGCTCAGTCACCGGGTGTCACCGGGCTGGAGCATCAGTGAATGCTCTGATGGAGCTGCCGAGGCTGTGGTTGATACTTGTGGAGTCACGTGGACTTTTTTGTGTTCTTCACTTTGAGCATGTAACTCAAAAGCAACTAGAAATGAAAGAAGTGTAGTACCTCTAAATTCTTAAATTTAGAAATAACACTAAATTTACCCAGTTACCTAGTATTTTTTGAGTATTACCTTTGACTTGTTTGCCAGCTTTGTAAGCTTATCTTGCTACTTGGTTTGCAGTAATAGTTTATCCTCCTGAAACATTCTCTTTTCCAAATTAAGCTCTTCTAGAGCCATTTAAGAGGTGTTAGTTGTTCATTCAAAATACAACAGGACCCCAGAGTGACTTGAATAAACCCTGTGCCCTTGTATGCCCGTATTGTATGGATGCCATCTCTGTGACCTTTTCTGGGTGAGTCACTGTCACTTATCTGTTTTGTACTGGTAGAGGCCTCTGGAAAGTCTTGCCTCACTGTCTGTATTTTGTTTTGGTCAGGGAGTTGCCTGGAAAAGTGCCTTGAGAGAAAATCCCATCAGAACTAGGAAGCCTGGCTCTATTTCAGACTGCTTTCTTCAGGGGGGTGAATCCCTGACTTATTGTTCTTAGATGTGACCAAGCAGCCCACTGGTGAGCTAAAGGCAACTGGACGTATCCTTCAGAGCTCGTTCTCAAACATGAGAAGGGTTTTGACAGGGTTTTCTCCCCTTCCTCCTGCCCTGCTGCTTTGCCCTTCAGCATCCAGGGCTGTCTGGCGTAGGAGGGGAAGGAGTTGTAGTCTGTCCTCGCTCTCTTGCTCTGTCACTGAGTCTTTCTGGCACTGATTTATTTATTTTTTCTTTAATCTTATCTGCTGCGTATAAGGAATTGGTGCTTGGATAAGTCCAGTGCAGAGAACCAGAATCCACACCAGTAAAGAGGCAGCCAAGAATGATGTTAAACTTGGCACAGCCCAGTTGAGGCCCAGTTGGGTGTGGGGGATACAAGTAAGCCCCAACTCTGTTATTTCTTGGACAGGATGACGAGGGGTACAGCCTGCAACAAAACACCAGAGACTAGATTTTGAGTTATTGAAAACCAAACAAATTACTTGTAGTTGGTAGGAAATAGAAGTGGTTTTTTTCACACAGGGTCCCTCTTGCTTTTGAGTTCAGTCTGAAGACTGGAAGTCACTGGAAGAATGGTGACTCCTGATTGGGGTCCTGGGGGATGAAGTTAGTTCTCCACTCCCTCTCCACAGAGTGGGCAGCACAGAATTGCCATGGCAGTGCTTGGCCTGGAGAACAGGGAGCCCTGGGAACAGCTTAGTGTTGTCTCTCCTAAATAGGTAGTAATTACATTCATATCTGTTGTAAAAGTGTTTCTTAGAATCCTATCTGTTTTTCCTCAAGCTGCTAACAAACATTGCTTGTTTTTTGAGGTAAAAAAGTCACTTCCTAGTCAAATATTTCCTGTGTCTTACTGGCGCTTTGTCAGCCAAATGGGCAAGTTTAATTATTGTGCGTACGCTTTTGTTCTGGAGACACAGTACACTATTACCTAACTTTGAACCCGGCTTATCCCATCGGATATCTTTTTTTAAAAGCAAGCAAGAGAGGAACACTAAATCACATTATCACATTGGTTTGATAGGGGTCCATCTGTTTTGGCATGAGAAGAACTTTCTTGTGGTCCATCTCCAGCTAGAAATCAGCTCCCTTTTGACTCCTAATCTCTTGCACTGCCCAGTGCACACATGCTCTTTTGCATTAAGACATTTTAAGGATTTAACTGTAGGCACTTAGTGTCTGTACTCATATATGTTGGTATACATCATCCATAAGCACATGATGACAGAAGGGCTCTGATAATTTTTTCTCTGTGTAGAGGAGCTATGGCAGAAGCCCAGAGTGGCTTGTATGAGGTCTTGGGGAAACTTTGCAAGGGCTTTATTTTCAGGTGCCCAAATTCCAGATTATGCAATAACTCGCAGACTGTTTGTCCTCACCCGACCTCTCCCTGGCTGGCAGCTTCTCAGTTCTGAAGTGCTGAATGTTCAGGTTTTTCTCTCATTTGGGGAGCACGGACCAGCCTCACACACAGAAGAATGCTTTCACGGTCAGGTGCTGTGTTCTGTTACAGCAAGAGGATGCGAGTTCCAAGTTCTCTGTATTCTGCTCTTAACACACAAGTGGTTTGAGTAGAAGCAATAGATTAATTGCTGGAGGTAAAACTCCGTGGTAGACCGTGCCCAGAAATGCAATAAACTTTTTTCTGTTTCTTTTTCTCCTGTTGCCTGGGTGGGGTGCAGAGCTCAGGGCTGCCTTGGGCAGGCTCGGAGGTATATGTATTGCTGTGAATAAAGTACGTGTCTCCTTTTAATGAAGGAATTGATAATGGCTTTCATTGTGACACCGGGCACAGGCCTCCTCAGAGAGCGACCTTACTTATTTGCATGTTCTGAAGTTCTGCTTGATGTTTCCTTCTTGTTCAGACACTGTGATCCTAATCAGCGCTGTCAAGCTCTGAGATACAGGATGTCAGCAGCAGAGTTCATTATCCTCTCAGGGTGCAATTACTTGTTGGCTCTTGGGAGTGAGAGGTTTTTGTGTGTCCCAAGAACTCATATCCTGAAGAGAGAATAATCAAGGCAGCTCCCTTGGCAGCGTTTCCAAAATGGCTTCTAGCTCGGATTACAATTGATAGGGTTTTTAATTTATGGCAATTATCTGATCTCTTGCTTTAGAAACAAGATGGTGTAGATAGATGCATTTATTGTCTATATTCTTTGGACATTTTCTTGTTTCATTTGATTGTGTGATGATACTGTATAAGGACATGAGGGACTTTATTACATAAGCACAAGACAGATGAGGAGGCTTTTCTTTTTCCCAGCTACTCTTATTTTCAGTTCACCTTGAATAGTTTGTTTCCAACGGTAGCTTTCTGCTAAAACCTGTGATACCATAAATGTGAGTTTCTCTCTCTCCAATTCAAAGGCCTTTCAGTGAAATTCTCAGCGAGAATTACGTTGATAAGGGAGAAAATTAAGATTTAATTCAGCCAGTGTGTGATTTAGCTGGCTTTGTGTCTGAGGAAAGCAGATGGTTTCCTCTTACTGCGAGCACTAAACCAGCAAGTGTTCTTAAGCCAGAGATGGTTTAGATATCAACCTGGAAAGTTTCCCATTTCTTAACAAAATCCTGAAAACTTCTAAAGCCAGAGACTCTGACAATTCTACATTCTCCTTTAAATGCCTCTTTTTCTTTTAAGACATTGTAATTCACTTTAGTATTTTCAATGCCTATTTTAGTAGAGGAAACATAAAAGATTAATATCCTGGGTCTTGTTTTTCCAAGCAGGCTTCTTGTTTGGTCTTTGGGCGTGCACGAAGCACGCCTGGTCAGCCCATGTGTCTTGAGAGAGATGAAGGATGTCTAGGTCCTGTTTGTAGCGCATCATTGAAGGTGACACCTGTATATGTGACTGTGTCACTGTAATGGTCCTCTGTTGTAACAACCTCTTCTCATCCCCAGGGTACCTGATCATGACAGATGACTGGTTTTCTGAGTACGTGTACGAGGTTGTGGTGGACAAGAAGCACGTACCAGAAGACGTCCTGGCAGTGATGCAGCAGGAGCCAATCGTTTTGCCAGCCTGGGACCCCATGGGGGCTTTAGCCAAGTGAACTTCAGAGTATTTGCCTCTTAACGGTCAACCAGAAGTAGATGCAATAGAGAATTCCAGTGGTCGGAAGCCATAGCCAAATGATAATGTGACCAAGCCCTCAGCATGGTCCCTATTCTTGAAACATAAGTTAAAGATCTTTGGGAAATAGCGCTTTACTGACTTGACTGAATTAAAGCTCTCAGACAGGTTACTCTGCAAAACTAAAAAGGGAAAAGTAAAAAAAAAAAAACCTCATAATGAAAACATATTACAAATGCTGTCAACAGCAGTTTGAGGTTACCTTAAATTTTTAATAGAAATCAGCATAGTAACATAGTAGAATTATTTTGACCAGTGTTTTCCTAAGAAAAGATGGCCATAAAAGGCCCTTTAGAATTAACAGCTAAGTGATTGTTAGAACAAATACATCATGAGACTTATAAATTAATCATCTGTGGTCTGACTTGTACCATAAAAGAGTGCCCCAAATATTTTATATGTTTACATTTTTAGTTTTGCTGAAGTCTTGGAGTGGATATTAGAATTGAAACTGCTAAAAATTACCTTTGGAAAATTTTCTTTTTGGCAGAATTGGGGGTGGGGGGGCAGGGAACTGTTTCCTTGAGGTTTCCAGTTTCACTTGTTTTTATTCTTCCATTCTTGAGCTGGATAACCCCTGTCAAGGCCCAGTGCTATGTCTGTCTGCACAGGAGCGCTATTTTTCACTTATATTAGCAAGAACAACCATAAGTATGTTCACAGGTGGAGTTAGTGTCATGCTCAACAGAAAAAAAAAATGATGTTTTAATTGCTGCATTTTATTTGGATGTTAAAAAAAAAAGATGGTGCTATGAAGCTTTTGAATAAACACTTTCTAAAGTGACTGGTATGGTTCTGTTTTCTTTTTTAAATGAGCCTCATGTAACTAATGAAATGGAGAGATATTGGTGACCTACAGATGGATCCAAGTGAGCCAGAACGTGAACATACCAAAAAACCACACTGCTTTATGTTCGGAGTAGTCAAAGATGCTCCTCTCTCTGAACAAAGATAAACACAAAGATAATATCTCATGTGCTACAGGCACTCAAATAGTTCGGTGATGAGCACAGAACTGATCCTTTGATTTCAGTCACGCCAAAGTGGGGAGCTGTCTTCTGTGTGCCCTGCCAATTCCTGCTCTCTGCTGGGGTTAGTCACAGGCAAAGAGGGGAAATGAGTGTAAAGAACCACGCACCCCCTGCCAGCTGCCCTGGGTGGCAGATGGAGATGGATGTTGCAGAAAAAAAGCATGTTTGGTGTAGCCATGGTACTCTATGATTTGGTTTGACTTCTCTTCCATTTGGACAACAGAGGTAGAAAGTTATTAAATGCTTATGGAAGTGTATTTTATTCTGGTTGTACGTGTGTGTGTGTATGTACATCCATTATAAATGCCAAGCTGAATCATGCCTGCATGTTGCCTGCTAAACTGAATCCAGATGAAGGCTTGTCTAGGAGTCACCTGAGATGATTCAACCTGCTGTGAGTACCGTTTCCTGAGGGGGGCTGCCTCTTCCATGGGAGACTCTGGAGAACAGCGGCAGGATGTCATTGTTGCTGTCATTTCTGTCCAAAATGTGTTTTAAGAGTCTGCAGCCTTGGCAGTATTTTGTGCACAGGTAACAAGAGCTGTCCTGGAGCTGCCTGGAACAGATCTTGGCAGCGCAGTGACACTGCAACTTGATTCCTTTCTAGCAAAATTCAGCTTGTGTTTTCCTGGGCTTGTGTCAAAAGGTTTTCTGTCCTCTCAAGACCTGGGAGGGCACGGGAGCAAATGCCTGTTGCTCTGTCTGTCTTGTCTACTTGCTGTGGTCACAAACAGGAACATAAAGCTTTACCTCTGCAGTAGATTTTCCTAATCTAGAAGGCTCCAAGTTCAATGCTCGGGTATTTTTCTGTGTCTTGGGACAAGTGTCTGCCTTCTACAGGGCTGCCTGGCAGAGGTGTCGCACCCAGAGATCTCTCTGGAAGTTTGGGTGTACCTTTTAGTTATCCAAATATTGTTGAATAGTTCATTTGTCAAATATATTTAATTATCAGGTTATTGTCAAGTATTTTGCCACCATTTCTGAGGTATGCTCTATGCTCATCACAATGGGATCTCTATCAAACCATGCAAATGTATATCCTATATGGAGCAGCTCCCAGCCAGGAGTGACTGGATGCACAAACGGAGCCCGCAGAACCAGTGTGGGCAAGGGGTGAGTGGTGTGGAAAGAAAATCCATAAATGACTGCTTTAAAGAAGGGAGTTTTGTTCCTGCTGCTCGTGATAAGCCGTTCAAAATGTCCTGGGCTTGAACTGCAGTAGATTTGGTGAGATGAGGAAAAGCTTTCTGGTGATAAAAATAGCAAAGAACTGGAATAGATTGTGGGAACGTGGGGATGTGTGATCCTCCATTGTTGGAGATCTTTAAGAACAGGTTACAGGAGAAAGTGTCCAAAATGGCGCCGGTAGAGATGACCTTTTTTCTGGCAAAGGGAGGGACCGGGTGATCTTTTGAAGTCCCTTCTGGCTTTACGGGCCCGATGCACGGTCTCTGCTCACGCCGTTACTCCCGTCGAGGCGAGAAAACAGTCTCGTACTTGATGCTGAACCCTGGTGGCTCTGAAACGGAGCCAAATCTCTTGGGAAGCTGTATTATGCACAATATTTTGATTATGACTAATGCATGTGGTGTTTTGGGGGCTTTTCTTTTTTTCCAAAAGGTCAGTATTTTGGTCTTTCAAATTCTTTCTGCTTATGACACTGCACCAGTTCTTTGTGCTGTCTACGGAGTTTAACTGAGTATCATTGTTTGTTGCCCATGGCAGCACTGATGAGGATTGTTTAACAAATTAAAAGGTTTCCAAGCCAGTTTTTGTTAATTTGAGTATTTAAAAGTATTGTCCAGCATGTCCTTATCTCTGCAGCTCTGGCCCCAGATATTTCCCTGCACAGCTTATACAATAGTATGTTTTTTTCCTTTCCTTCAGAAAGAAAATCCACATGGCTAAAACACATTATAGGAAATGAAGCCAATCTGGCAGAAAGAGTTTTGCCTTTATGCCCAGCAATTTTAGAAGTCCTTTGTAAGGAGGAGTGGAGAAGAGGAGGGGAAAAAATATGTAAGTCAAAGCAAGAGCTAAGTTTCTTCTGCTTTGAGGACTCTGGGGTTGAACAACAGTTGAACAAAGTGTTCTAAGGTTCGTGCTCATGGGACTCCCTAATTCAGGGCTGGCACGATATGGGGTAGGATGTTCTGCTTTGCTGCCTGTGTGACAACAGCCCATGAAAACCTGTCCCATGCCAGAGGTAAGAGCCAACTGCTGCGTGTTCCCGCTAAGTAGCCTCTTTGTTATCCATAAATCAGACTCTCGTATCTTAGGGAGAGAGGGGTTGGTTCTAAACAGCAGTTTGAAACATGAATAAAATCAGCATGTATGAAATGATTTCCCCTTACAGCTCCTCTGGATGTGGTGGTCACTGGATCGCTCTGCCCTTTTGTCCTAAAGGGGAAAAAAAAAAATCACTGATGTGATCAGTAGCCCTCAGCCGGGGGGTTATAAATCCAGACAGTTGAGCAGATGATTGAGAGGCTCCGTATGGAGGCTGAAGAAGTTCTCGGTGTCCTACATCCACAGATGGATTCAGAAGAACGTCAGCCTCTGCCCAGGTGTGTGGAATTTAGCCTGAGGTGATGGGGGAATTAGCAGTCTTGGCCCAGCACCTTCCAGCAGGACAGTATGGGAGTGTGTAAACGAGGAACAGGCTGTGGAACTCCTGTCAGTTCTCAGGAAAGGGTTCAGAGATGGTCAAAAATTAAACTCTTTCCAACTGATGGAATGGAAATAATGTGGGAAGGAGCCCAGCCTGCTCCAGGTTTAGTCTCCCAAAGACAGCCCTGTAAACTGTAAACCCTGATTACAAAATTAATATCCAACTCATAAAAAGATGCTTAGGTTAGAATAAAAAATTGAAAAAACCCCAAAACTAATTAATCCCCTCTGTGTTTCAGTGCTGTTTCTTCCTTCAGTTTATATCCTTTGCAAATCCTTCAAAAGACTTTTGGATTGTTGAAGAACCAGCCAACTAACAAATAGTTTCCATTTCCAGTTTGCCAACAAACCCATGTAGTTTTCACATGATAATTCAAAGACAGTTCCTCTGACGGGTGGAGAAAATTGACAGGTAATGTTACAAAAGTCAACTATCTCAAATTCAATCAAAAATCAGACAATAATAACTGCTGCTAACTTAAGAAAGGAAGAGGCAGGAGGAGAGGTTGGGGGTCGGGGGGGGGCGCGGTGTGTAGGTTTTCAGAATCAGCTTTCTCCACCCAAATTCTCTCTCAAAACAGTTGTAGTGGAAATAGCAAAACCTCTCCAAACCCATCTAACTCCCAGATGTCCATCCCGGCACAGTCAGCTTACACAAGAGCAGGGAAGGACAATCAGAATTTCTTTTATCCCAAAGCCAATCTTAATAGTTTCTAAATGTAGTCTGATTCCTAATGAAGCGAAAGATGGGAACAAATAAATATTTTAGTATTTGCTTGTTTTGTGTTATTTGGAAGATTGTTCCTATCCTCTTATTGGCAGTGAATCAGAGACATGGTCGCAGAATTATTAATAATCTCTTAGTGCAGCTGGTACTACTGTTATTAGGTAATTTGGTTGATGCTTCCCATTCCTGTGCTGGTGTTGGTAACTGGGATCTGCAGCTGCTTTATCTGTGGTGAACTGTGGAAGCGTTTGAAGTTACATCTTGTGCAAAGTCCATTTTCTCCCTCTTGTTTTTTCACACTTCCCTTAAATCGTTAGAATTTTGCCCACTGACGCACTGAAGTTTTCCTGAAATTCTGGAGCTGCCTCAGTCCAGCACCTGAAAGTTTTTCACATCTGAAATAAGTTAAGTGTCATAAAGTTGAGGGGTCTGCCTGAAATATGAAGTCTGTTATTTATATTATGCTCCAAAGACTCCAGTCTGTTTGGCAAGAAATTAAAAAAAAAAAAAAAATACACCCCGTGCTGCTGCAGAAGACATTAATGATAAAAAAAAAAAAAAAAACAAAAAAGAAAATCAATGGAACAAAAAGAAAAGGATAAGTCATGAAAGGTGGTTTTGTGTTCTTAATATGCTGGTTTTCACATTACAGCTTTGTATGCCCTTCAAAATAACTAAACACTGACACTGGGTGCCACTGCTGGAGCAGATGAAAGCAATTTAATGGTAAGTGTTGACCAAGATAGATGGTATGAAATAGTGTTTCAGAACTTTTTAAAAGAACCTACTCTAAGTAGAGACCAAGATGGAGAAAAACCTCCGACAAAGGTCGTGATGTCTCTAAAACTTAAGAAAAACCCAAACCACCACTATATAGTTACATAAAGAGCAGAGAGATCCAAAGCAGAGAGAATTTATTTCTCTTAAGAGGGTAGGGAAAATGAGTTTGGAAAATCCATTCCAGCCCCCAGCAGTGGTGAGCTGGAAATCTGTATAAACATGAAAGCAGAGATTCCTCCTCCCGTCTGTCCTCCCCCTCCCATGAAAGGAAAAGCCCCCTCCCCAGAGCCCGGGTCGCTGATGGACACCTGGACATCAAACTTCCCTCTTCGTAAAGGGAGAGGGAGGGAGGGGGAACAGCAGTATCTGTCCATCTGTCCTTGCAGACCCTTCGGAATAGGACAAGGCCAAGAATGGTTGGAACACACAAGGACACGGACCGGTGGGGTGTTTTCCTGTCTGCAGCGCAGCAGAGATTAACGTGGCTAAAACTGTTTATTTTGGAAAGGAGAGCAGGGGAGGGGAATTCAGCACAGCAGAGAGAAGTCAAGTTACATAGTGCTCTTCTCACTGAAAGAACAATGAATCTCCAACACCACTCAAGGCGACAAATTTAATTTGACGAAATATTTTTAATGTATTGCCCACAAGAATTATTGGGAAAGCAAAAATTACTGTAATAGGTGTCTTCTTGAGGTTTGCAATTGCAATACATGAGCCGTCCTTGAGATGGTGGGAACGAGCCGCTGCTGGCTGAGCACTGCTATCATTAAGGGACCAGGAGACAGAAAAAGGAAAGTGCTAATTATAACCCTACGCTTTTCAGTTTTCAGAGTTTGTTTTCATTTCGGTTGTTTTGAACAAGTCTGTGAAAACTGGCAACTGCTTACAGCTAAACTCCGGTTGCTCTAACAATTACCTATTCTTATTTGTCCCCGTTCTGGTTTTCCACTTCTTTTTTTTTTTTTCCCCTAAACCCACCACCTAAACTACGGCACCATTTTGTTGACCTGTGATTTATGACCTTTTATAAACAAGTAGTAAAGTCTAGGGATGCGGATGTTCTGGATGAAAAAAGCTGGAGAAAAAGCATGTGTCAGAGGTTGAGTGAGGTATTTTGAGGAGTTGTAGGAAGAAAGGAAATTATTCACGGAGCTTACAGAAACAGCAAAACGCTTCTTAAAGAATTTGTACTTAATGCTTTAAAACAAAGCTAAATCTTATTTCTTTCCTAAAATAATGTGAAAGTTCTGCAATAGAAATTACTCTCTCCAAGCCCTTTTATCCTGATAACATTCCAGTCCTTGCTATCTCTGATCCACAGACCCACCTGCAAAATTGTAATTTACTGACTCCCTCAAAACTTCCATCCCATTTGTTGTCTCCTTCATCACCACCGTCCTGTGATTTCTAGCTGAAATAACAGCCGGCAAACCCGTCCCTTTCCAGAAAAGCTTCCCTCCTTCTCCCTCTGCCTTCATTCGATCCTGCTCTTTTGAACTGATCAGACAAATGTAGCCACCCACCTCTAGGAGGAAAACTGAGCTGCAGCCCTGGTGAAACATAAAGTTTATTTGACTAAAGTGACGCAAAAATTCTTAAAGAGCTCTTTGGCAGCAGATTATCTGGAAATCAGACCATGTGAGGGGGGCTGGTGTACAAAAACCTCACCAAGATGCTGAGTTGCCCACAGGCTGAGCTCCCGGGACTCTGAAGTAAATGTGGGTGAAGGTTACTCCAGCTTGGATAACTCCAAGGAAGGTGCTTCAAACCCGCCCCAAAGACAGGTACTTTATACTTTTGTTTTTAACAGGCTGCTATAAGTACTTTACACTTTATGAAATTTAGGCAGACTCCTAGAGGGCTGTCTTCAGAGCAAACAGATACTAGAGCTTCGTTAACTTTCACTCCTCATTGCTTCTCTCAACTTTTCTTATAAATTCTGAAACACTAATGATGGTTTAAAATATGTAGAAGATATTTTGTTTCATTTTAAATTAACTTTTAAGTTCTTAGAGTAATTTCCAAAGCACTGGGAAAAAGCTAAGAAAGCTTGTAGGGGGGGGAGATACACTGACTTTCAGTGAAAGTTTGCTTTGATTTTTTTTTTTTTTTAACTTTTTCTGCTTTTTCTTGCTTTTCTGATGTTACACGCTCTCCTCTGTCTTGTTCAGGCACTTGTCCAGCAATTATGAATGTTGGGACTCAAATGCCTGTAGCAGAACATGTTGTGACAGTCTGAAATGAGAGCTTTGGCAGTCCACGTAATTGCATTATCAACGTAACATTTATTTAAAATTGACAAAAAAGTGTTGAACTGTAAGGAAGAATAAAGAAGCAGAATCTGAAGCAAAAGAAAATAATCAATGCAAACTGTTATTTATTTTAAAAGGGTAAAGTAAGCTTTATTAACCATATTAAGTTATATTTTAAAAGGTAAACTGTTCCAGCACAGTAAATTATCTAACTCAACGGGACAGATTTATTATAAGTAATAAATCTGAAGAGTATGTCGTATATGTATTTATAGTTAATCACATTTAGTGCTGAAACCAACTGGCTCACTGGGGTAGTTTGCTAAATAATATGGAAGTTTAAGTGAGGAATGCAATGTAACTGAATATATGAATAGTGGAACAATTTCCAAAACATGGAAAACATGTTTTGATGTGTTAAGAAAGCCTGGGGGGAAAAGGATCGTGCATGTGATGAATTTGGATTCTTGGAAATGTTGTGGAAATTTTTCAATGTGTGTTGTTTGCTGTCAGGCATTTTACAAGGGAAGGTCACATCCACTTTGGCTTCATCTTCTGGGGCTTCTGATGAGTGAATTGACCATAATTTTCTTGGACAATACTTTGTAATCTTGGCAAAAAGCAAACGACCGTTTTGGGTCCATTTTCTAATAGGACAGGGTGTGATGAATTTCAAATGGTTATACAAGTTAAGAAAAACTGCCCCAAAACTGGAATTTAATAAATCCCTTAAATTATTCCCCCATGTGGAAATGTGTAGTGCATTTAAGCTCTTTCTTCTTTTCCCCCATAGAAATGGGAAAAGTTTTTGTTAGGAACGGTAGTAAGAGTCTAAATAAATGTTCATTCTGTATCCTGATGTTCTGACGCTGTATGTTTAACTATATATTTGCAGGTCTGTTGATGGGGCAATCTATATGTTATAGAACTTAGATAACATAATGAAGCCCGTCTATGGGACAAGTGTTTCATAAAGAACTTAAATAGAACCTGTGGCCCGAATAAAGGGGCTGCAATTTGGAGGTAGCCATTAACAAGTCTCCTTCAGAGAAGCATCATCTGTAAACAATGGTGACTGTTTCTTTACTTTCTGCAGATAAAAGCATTGCAGACATAAGTGTGTGCCTGCTGCCATATGTGTGCAGCCAGTCTTGGACTTCAGCCTGCAAACAGGTCTTTTACTTGAAACACTGTGCCCATTAATTCGCCTCCAGAGAGTCATTTTAAGGAGCAGCGCTCTATTTATTTGGTGATATATGCTGTGTTAGGACTCCTGAAGGAAGCCTTCAAGTTTATATAAATAATTCGAGGAAGAATACAAAAATAATAACATTCCCTCTAAGCTTATCTGTTTCCTTGCACTACATGTGGACACTCTCAAGCCATTAAATGCATTCCCCCCCCCCCCCCCCTTCTTTAAATGACTGTCATCAATTTGGCAGCATTCCCACTACAGTACAGTGTCTGTCTTCTCAGCAAATTTTTAAAGGTAAAACACTCTCTTTCCTGCTGACTTTTAAATTTTAGACTGAAACATGGACAAGACTATGACATAAAAGTCACAGAACAGGCTTGTATGTCCCCAACACTATTGCTTTCAGAGGTCTGTTTTCACATCTTACCTCTATTTAGCCTTATCTGGGAACACAGGAGTTAACTGGAGACAGCTCCCTCCTTATGCCATTCTCACTTTGGGTAAGTAGCCTCTTATTCTCCCAAAAGGGTCATTGTCTCAGTGGGACTACTTGTTGAGTACAGTTCTACTCTGTTTTAGTAAGAATGTGAGCAAGCCCTTGGAAAACTGAAAATATTCATATCTAGGACACATTTTGTCATCTATATACTGCAAGTTTCTTAAAAAATACTCACATATTGCAGTGATGTGCAGAAGTAGCCAATGCAATTACATTTAAAATTGCTGGCACTGGGATCAGACCTGCTGTGTATGGAAATAATTCATTCATTTCAGCGGGTTTTGATAACTCTTCATCAAAAGTCAGTTTTGATTCTCCTAAACTAGACTAGAGAAGCATAGCTAAAAAGAAATCCTGAAGAAATTAATTTTCAGTTGTTGATGGTTGCTCTAGAATGTCAGGTTATATCTGCTTTGCAACTAATACCCCCGATTCTGTGGTTACCAGCAGCCCTACCAAAGCTGGGACTCCGTACCATCTGACTATGTGTTTATGAATATCACTTTTTGAAATCTGAAATACGACCTGTCACACTTGCTATCAGCTCACCTAACAGAAACAAGCGGAGAGAAAAGGATATTCTAGGTACTCATTTTTTAATGAAATCAGTATACGTGATCAGTATATCATTCAAAGCTGAAAGGCATTAATGCTTTGAGTTATGAACTCTTAATTTGGCTCAGCTATGACAAACAGCAGGCAAAATTCATCGTAATCTAGTTTCAAGA
The DNA here is from genome assembly GCA_004320125.1 of Scolopax mira. Lineage (NCBI taxonomy): Eukaryota > Metazoa > Chordata > Aves > Charadriiformes > Scolopacidae > Scolopax > Scolopax mira. The sequence goes on from BJBW01005704.1 coordinate 28,021, forward strand.
CCTAATTGGCTGAAGTTTTTATTTTCTAACAACCCCTTGCAGTGTGGGAGCATCTGAGCTATCCTGTAATCGTTTTGATTAAAGGGTTGTCCGTGCAAAATCAGACGAAAAATATGAAGCCTCTACACTCCTTCGTATCACCTCTGCAGCTACAGAGGAACTACTAGCCCTCAAAACTGTGTCAAAAGGAATAAACTCAATGAGGTTCTCACTGTCATCCTCCCCTCCTGTGCAAAATGACAGCCTGGGACTGTGTGAGGAGCAGAAATGTTCTGCTGTATTTACCAGAGTCCAGGGCCTGGAAACACCCAGGTGTGTGGCTGTTGGAAGGTCACGGTTGATATTGCAGCTCAGAGGTGAGAACAACACCTACAGATAAACTACACAGCCTTTTCCGCTGTGGGATACGTGAATTCTACCTCACCATACAAACTTCTTGCTTGATTTTTCTAGATAAAAGTCATTTCCTTGGACTCTTTCCATTTACATGCAACTGCCTGTGTGACCTGCATCTTTGTTGCAGGGTGCGGTACGCAATCGAGCAGCTACGTAATTCTAGCTATCTTAAATACTTTGTGATAAAAGTGAGATTTAGGTCAACTTAACAGAAATTGTCTGAATGCTTAATTCTGTTTGCCAAAAGTGTAGGTTGACGTTTTGCCTTGGAGTTCAAAGTACTTTAATTTTTTGCAAGTTCTAGCAGGTAAGTGGAGAGAAAGCAGCAGGAGGAGCTGTGGGAGGGACAGGGGTAAATGTGAGTTTTGCTGCAGGAAGGCAGCTGTAACCCAGTGAGTGTTTGGTGCTCCAGCAGCCTGGTTTATAAAACCAGCATATGGAAAAAAGAACGTAATTTGTATGAAGTGAAATACATGCAAATATACAGATTTCACAACTATGCAAGTTAAAAAATGTATTAGATCATTCCGAGCTGAGTAATGACTTCTGCAGTCATGTACAGTGAGGCTGAACAAGGCCCTTGTGCTGAGGAATTCAGGAAATCAGTGCTGCCCCACCTCAAATAATGTATTCTCCAGGTGACCCAAGGCATTAAGATTTACCTCACTTGAAGCATCTTATATTTGCTCCACCTCAACCCAATTGTTTTAATCTCCTAAACATATTACAAGTCGGTTTTCTCTTCTAAAAAAAATACAGAGAACAGGAAAATAATTTCTTTTTCAAGTGCTGGAAAGCTTTAATTTATGACATGGCAGAGCTTTAAAGGCAAGGGACTCCCTCACTGCCACGAGAGGTCACTGCCTGCCTCAAGAAATAAACTGGGAGATGCCATGTGGATGGTGCAGCTCCCTGTTTGGGCAGGAACCAGAGCCCAGGACTGGGATGCTCCTTGAGGATTACTTTGAAAAAGGCAAAGGAGGTGATTTTGTGCATCGAGGGACAGGCAGGGTTTTTATAGTGTTTGTTCAAGTTTAGCTCTGTGGGGGAGTAACTAAGAATTATAATTTAATTAATATCTGGCTTATGTGAACTGTGTTGGTGGCTTCAGCCAAGCTCTAGAAACATGTCTTCAATCATCCATCCCAGTGTTCTCAGCAAACAAGCAAAGCAGGGAAGAGCTGTGGAGGGCATGCTGCTCATTGCAGGGGACTGAGCCGTGGGTCACCCCTCTTCAGTGACTCTTTGCAAAAGCAGTGCAATTTAAGGGCTGGCATCGTGGCACCTTCCATGTGCTCCTGGACCAGGCAGCACTGTGGAGATGACAACTGCCATTAGAATAACCTCTGCTCAGAGCTACCGGCGAGAGAAAAGGCGCAGCCGCTTTAAGCCTCTCAAAGGAGCAAAGTCACATCTAGAAAACACAGATCACAGCAAAATGAGGGCACAGCCATCTCTCTCTTTTTTTTTTTTCTTCTGGTGGTGATAAGAAGCCAATGCGTATTTATGTAAGAGCAACCTTTGCAACAGTTCAAATCGAAACTAGGTAATAAACTGCCATTTCTTCCATCATTCACTATTATCATTCTAGCATCTCTAAGAGAGATCGGTGCCCAGAGATGAGGTGGAGGCTGAGGTGGGCAAAATCCTCCACTAACAGTGTCATTTTCCCCTGGATATCCTCCTTAGTCATCCTGGCATCTTTCTCAACCCCAAGAGCTCTAGTTCTACAGCTGTTTACCCTGTAGTGATTACAATTCTTGCAGGTAACTTTTCTTTCTTGAATTGTAACAAGACGGAGAGGGGGGAGTACATTCTCCCAGAGGTTTTTACAGCACAATGAAATCTGATTCTGTAGCTGTTCTGTTTTCATGTGCCAACTCTGCCTCTGTGAACACCACTGCATAGCTGTAGAGTCCCTTCCTCCAGAGATTTCCCAGGGTGGCTGGACAAGCTTTAATTCTCTTTCAGAAAAGAATAGTTCAAATTCCAGCTGAAGCTCCTGAAAGTTCATGAGACATTTTGCATATTTGAGACTTAAACTACTGAAAATGCTAAAAAATCAATTCAAATAACGTGATATTTCTTTCCTGTGGTCTGCAGAAGATCAGAAGGAGCTTAGATCTGCATAAGACAACTATCTTGATGGTCACAGATCCAGGAAATCAACAGTACATTCAATGTCCTCTCCTCAGGAAAGGGAGTGCCAAGAACTAAATCTATGTGCAGAAATAGTGTTTTACAAAGTGTTTAAGTTTTAGGTATGGAAAATTCAGTCTCACGAGATAACGCAGTTAAATCAACATCCTTTACTGCTTTCCCATTTCTGAGTAAGAGGTGTAAAGTCCAGAAGGGCTCAGGTTACTTTTCCATATTGTTACCTTATACTTAATGTGCTCTGTACAAGGGGATGATTGGCTGTGGCCTTTACCGGGATTTTTACACTGACACCAGTGGTGGTAGGACTGTTTTCATCTACATAAGCTCTTTTGGGACATTTGGAAGGTTTTGGACTCCAAAGACATTCAATTTTTATAGTCTCGCAGGTAAAACAGAAACTCCTGTTCTTTGCTGTAGTATTTTTCTCTGAAAGCCTGAAGATGTTTCGGTCTTTGCAGATGATTAACTAATGGTAGCAAAGTACTGCTCTTGTAAGGATTCAGCATTGATGGGTGATGAAAAGAACATTATCTAGGGAAAGGCAGGATGTAAGCCCAAAGAACTAGGGATTTCCAAAAGTTATAAATAACACCTTCAAGAGACTTTTATCTCAAGAACATCCTCCTGATTGCTCTGCAGCTCAATACCTTTCCTTCTCTTTCTGCTTGCACTGATAATTGTTTAGGAAGAGGTTTAACAAGCTGTCTTTGCACAAGGCTGGAAGATGGGAAAAACTTGAGTTTTAAAACTCTAGCAATGAACAAATCTGCTTCAGTTTTTCCAACAGTTAACAGTGAAATAATGCTTAGTCTTCTGCTGGGATGTGGCAATGGAATTTACTGTGGTAAAATGCTTGGAAAAGGAGAAATTCCATGCGATTATAATAACGTAACCTGTGGTGCCATCATGTAGATTGTGTAACACTTTTCTAGCTGTAAATCAAGGTTAATGCCCCAGGGGCTTTACAGCACAGAAGATCAGCTCCTATTTCAAGATTTTGTTGCGTGAAGGCAGCTGAGGATTTACATTACCTGAACGAATGAGCAGAAAACAAAACATGACCGACTGAATCACAATTCTTTTTCTGTCCTTTTTCTTCTGAAGGAAAAGCTAGTGGTTTTATAATACATTTTCTTTATTTTGGGATGGTTTATTTCCTCTGGATTACACGACTAGCACATATGAAGAGGGCAGATAAAACTAGGGATCCTCACAGAACCTGTTTTTTTTTTTTGCTGGCAGTGGGCAGTGGCAGAGGAGATTTGCCCACTACCCTTCCTGGGGCTGGAACCACAGTGTCAGCAGATATAAAAAGAATGAAAGATGCTTTTATTTCTCCCAGGAGTTAAATAAAACCGTGGATAAGATTCATCCATTAGACCCACGTGTTAGTTCCTTCTCAAAACAATCAAATTGAAATTTCCTGATCTTTTCTTCCTTGGTATTAGTGTTAACTGAGCCTCAAAATGCAAAATGATTCACGCTGCATGCTGTGATGGTTAATTACTTCCAAAAGTATTTTAATCACTGAATATGTCGTTGTAACTTGAAAGTTTCCAGCATCTGTAAGCCCTGTAATGGATTTTAAACTATTTTTTATTTCTTAGATGGTGTTTGTGCCTTCAATCTGATGGATTTAAATATGGAAGAGGAATTCTAAAAGTGCTGGGAATACGCTGGGAATAAAAGTGGGGGAAGACAAGCCACAGGGGACTGCTGCAGTCTGCAAGTGATTAGAACAAATCTCAGAAAAAAATGGAAAAAAAGACAACAAGCAATGAGACTGAGCCACTGACTTCCAAGAGAGATGTCTCAGACTGTAACGAAGGAGAAGACTGTAAAGAGAACGGACTTCTGGTCAGGAACCCTAAATCTGCCCTCCGGCTAGTGGAGGATGGCAATAAAGTCCATCCCAGCCTGGGAGATAAAGGGGAAGCAGCTCAGATCTCAAATGGTTATTCAGGGGTCCAGAGCTCTGTTCCCTGCAATGGAATGGGAGAGGTGGAAGATGCCCAGGGCACTGCCCCAGCAGCCACAACCACCACTACAACAACCACGTCCACCACCTGCGGAGCAGAAGGCCAGCAGCAGCTGATGGAGCTGGAAGACAGAGAGACCTGGAGTAAAAAAATTGACTTTCTACTCTCTGTCATTGGATACGCAGTAGATCTGGGAAATGTGTGGAGATTTCCTTATATATGCTATCAAAACGGAGGAGGTCAGTGACTATTGTGTGTGCTGTTCCTTAATGCAACTTCCTTGCTTATAAATAGATGATTTAGTGGCTTATTTTAATATCACATATAATAAATGACTAAGGGGTAATTAATTATTTTTCAAACAGACTGAAAAGCCTAAATACTGGGACAGGATAATTAGACACATTAAAATGTAAGAAAAATATATTTAGCAAGATCTAAAAAACTAGTAAAATTAGAAGTTGAGAGCTAGTTTGGTCCAGAAGCACCACAAAAGACTAAACCCCTGTCCCAAGATGTATTTTAAAATCAGAGAAACCAACATGTCAAAACCAAGTCATCAGGAATTCAAAACCTTAGACTCACTGATGTATCAGCCAAAATATAAATCTAATCAAGGAGAAAGGACTTTTGTCTCCCTGATGAAACAAAGACATTTTACTGAAGGAATTAATTATTTCATCTGTAGCCCATCTCCCAGTTGCATCCATTGTAGCCAGTACAGTCCTGGTGAATCCTGTGTATAGTTAAAGAAATGTGAGAAGTTTGGCCGGAGCATTGCTTCTTATTCACACTGCTGAGTAGTTACTCTTAGGAGAGATCCCAGGGTAATCCAGAGTGGCACACTTGCTAGAGAGGGGATGTGCATTTTCCCTGTAGGATAAGAGGAACTCTTGTTTGTGGAATGCTGGTACTGTTGGAAGAGAAGTCCTATCAAGAGTCATAATCATCTGCTTGCTTTCTTGCAGGAGCATTCCTCATCCCTTACACAATTATGGCCATCTTTGGAGGGATCCCTCTCTTCTATATGGAACTAGCACTAGGACAGTACCACAGAAATGGATGTATTTCAATTTGGAGAAAAATATGCCCTATATTCAAAGGTAAAGAAGGGAAATGGAAAATTACTAGGAATTTTCTGAATAACTGAAAGATTTTCCTAAAAGGTGAAATTTCTTTAAAAAAAAAAAGAAAATCTCATGAAATAAAAGTAAAACTTGATCTACACAAGGTTTTGGCTTTACAAAGTTTTCATAAAATTTTATGTACACCTACAAATGTATGTGTGTACTCTTGCATACATGTATGATGTGCAACTCACAAATCAATTAGATAGAGGCCAGTTCGCTTTCCCTGACACAAAAAAAAGAAAATCAAACAAAAAATGTAAATAATAAAGTAAGCAGAACATTACTGAATTCAAGGTAAAATTAAAGGCAGGAATGAGTAAAGTTCTACTATTTCTATTACAACAATAAATTCAAAGATGTTGATTCCCCATCTTTGGCCTGGTCTGTCTGTTGCCATCCCATCACAGAGTCTTTCAGAGCAGAAGGACCTGTTCTCTACACTTGTCCACAAGTGGTATCGCTTTGGGCGTTTCTTTTTTATTCACTGAGAGTGCAAGATGCCTATTTATATATTCCAGGAATTTAGGAACAGATTTAAAAAAAAAAAAACCCAAACTCAATAACCAACATATAAGCCTGAGTGTTTCTGAAGCCACAAGAAATTCCACTGTTGTAAACACTTGAGAGGGTGTGTGTGCCTCCTGCAGGGCTGCCTTAGACAGTTACTAATTGTAGTTGATGTGATAACCAATTCCTTCCTATTTTTTTGGCCTTAAACTTACACTCACTTCATGTGATTATTTCCTGGCTTACTAGGAATTGGCTTTGCCATCTGTATAATAGATCTCTATGTAGCCTCCTACTACAACACCATCATGGCTTGGGCCTTTTACTACCTCGTATCCTCCTTCACGGCGGAGCTGCCATGGACCAGCTGCACAAATGCTTGGAACACGGGCAACTGCACTAATTACTTCAGCAAGGACAACGTCAGCTGGTCCCTGCACTCCATCTCTCCTGCAGAAGAATTTTATACGTAAGTGCATGTAAGTGAGGACAGTAATATTAGACAGAATGGTGGAACACGTAGCAAGGTTTTCTTTGGAGGGGGTGCAGGGCTGTTTATTAATAGTACACTTTTCTGAACTATGCAAATAACTGAATATATATGTAAGCTTAAGGTGTATGGGAAGGTACTTTTTATTTTAGATCTGAGATTCCCAATCGCTGTCAGCTGTCATCACTTATCTTTTATCATCACTGACATACCATTAATATCAAGCTTTTAATTAAAAAAAAATATTCAAAATAACATGATTTTGAAGGCTACTTATCAAAGACTCAGACCTGTAGTGCTCAGACCACAGTATAGGACTGTTCAAAGCATACTTAACATAAGTATTTATATTAAAAATATCTATACTGTGTTTTTCTTTCCTCTTTCAGCCGCCAAGTTCTACAGGTGCACAGGTCCAATGGGCTGGATGACCTGGGGGGCATTAGCTGGCAATTGACCCTCTGTTTATTGTTAATCTTCACCATTGTATACTTCAGCATCTGGAAAGGGGTCAAAACATCTGGCAAGGTGAATGCAAAAGCAAGACAAATCAACTTGGTACAGTATAGTCCAGCAGCAGCTCTAAAGGAGCCAGTTAATTTGACAGAGAACTATCTCAGGCTTTGTTTGTGACAGGGATTGTAGGCTCATGTATTTGGGAAGCACTTACTGCAGAGTGACTGCGACTGTTACGCAAGTAATCTATAACAACAGTAAGTGATGCCACTGTTCTCTAGACAAGAACAACCCTGCCAAGAGCAAGCTGCCTGTTCACAGACCTTCTGAGTTCACATGAAGGTTCTAAGTGCCAAGACTTATCATTCATTTAACTCATTCTTGTTGTCACCTGTTAACTTTCGACCCATGGCAAATGCTATCTCGGTGTTTTCCCTCACAGGTGGTGTGGGTGACTGCCACGTTCCCTTACATCATACTCTTCATCCTGCTAGTGAGAGGTGCAACTTTGCCTGGCGCCTGGAGAGGTGTCCTCTACTACTTGAAACCTGACTGGCAGAAACTCCTGGCCACTGAGGTAAAAATCATTATAAAAGGGTGGACATTTGCTTTTAGCCTATCAGCATGTGTATCAGCATGTATATACTTGAGTATCTATTTTCAGCACAGAGCATGATTAAACAGATGTATTACCATGGACTTAAAAGCCTGACTTCATGCTCTTGTTTAAACAGTTGTGCTATTTTTTCCATAACTATTAAGATTCTTTTAAAGATTAAAGTCCACCATCAATTTAGTTTGAACTAACAGATGGGTTCCCATACAGTGGTTGAATAGAATTAGTGATGTGATTAGAAAGATAACAAGAGAACTTTTTTTTCTTTGCCAGGAAAATGGTGAACATTCAGTTAGAAGCTACAATTGCTGCTATGCTGCAATAAAATCCCTCACCTATGACAGTGACACTGAGCAAACTAAATTTACTAAGCCCCAACAACTGGTTTAGCCAGAGATTTCTTGGCTGTCAGGGGATCATTACACACTGGGGCAGGCTTTTCCACAGCCCAACTATGTCCACAGTTGTCCATATTTAAATAGGGCAGGTTACTAGAGCTGAAACTTATGATCTCCATCCTGTGACAGGCTTTGGCAGATAAGCCCAAGGATAGTCTCTGTAGCCACCAACTAAGGAATGGCTCAGGAGTGCATGAAAGTGCATGTAGAGTAAGAATAAATCAGTTAAGCCTACATAAACCAGCAGGATTTGAAAAGAAAGGAGGAATGAGGACAAGGCTGAGGTAACCAACAAATCCCAACAGCTCAGCTCTGAAATCTGTGGATGACAAACAGTCCATCAGGCTCAAGGCTGCACTTACTTACTTCACTGCCTATGAAAGTGTCTAGTGAGGAGGGTGATGGAAAAACCCCAAAGCAATAAATACTACAAATACAAAGATTAAAAATTCTAATGTTTGCAAGTCTGCTGCAGCTCAGCTGATATGGAGAGTTTTGAATTAAGAGGAAATGAAAAGACACCAGTCTCTGATAAAGCAGCATCTCCAATAAGGGACCACATCTTCTGAAAAAGCAATAAAGGGCATTGATATTGTATTGGATGTATCTGAAGTGAGGACAGCAGATTGCAATCTGTGAGCTGGACGATGACAGAGCTGTCTGTGGATGATATGGGATGGCCTCACACGATGGAAGAGAATATTAGAAATGAGTTGCAATGAACTCCATGTTTCAGTCAAAAGAGGATAAATGAATGAGGACTTCCACCCTCAGAAAGAGAACTGATATTGTTCTTTAGGAACACAACTCGTTAAGGCTGTGGCCACTTTTCAAGTACAACAGACTTTTCATAACAAGATGATCACACTTGCATCTGTCATGGCTACAACAAGGCTGAATTGAGTCCTAAGGACCAGAACTGCATCCACACTCTCATGTATTTCCATTAAGCCTAGGAAAAATCTGAGCAGCGATCATCTACTACTTAGCCAGGAGGACACACAGCCAAACACAGGAGTATTCCACAGGGCACGTAGTTTGGAGAAAGATGGGCCAGGCCCACTGCAAGGTCATGGACAGAATGCTCTCTGTATGTAGCAAAAGTTGTGTTAAACTGATTGCAGGCAAATCGCTGAGTTAATCTAAAATGCTGCCAGAACTGAAACTGCCAGTGAGTACTCGCAATAGTGTAAAGAGATACAACAAGGACAGCATAAGTACTAAAATTGTAGTGGATATTTATAACTCTCACAGATCTGAAATAAATATTCCTATTTCAACATGCTCTCTGAACAAAATGTTTGTTAGACCAGGACTAGAATATAGGCAGACTAGTGAAACAGGGTTTTGTTCAACTACATGATATTCTGAATATGCCGAACTGATTGAATCTTCATGTAATTTTTTCATGTTCTTCAATATTTTTCAGGTTTGGGTGGATGCAGCAGCTCAGATTTTTTTCTCCCTTGGTCCAGGTTTTGGGGTCCTACTGGCTTATGCCAGCTACAACAAATTCCACAACAACTGCTACCAGTGAGTTCTACCGTATTCTATACATCAAATTGAGTTTAAAGAAGTAACTGTGGGTATTTATGAAAAAGAAACAAAGTGCTGGTGAAAGGCACTGAATTGTCAGACCTGTGTATGTACAAATCAAACAGAAAAGTAACAGAACAAAAGTCCTTATTGAAAGAACCCGCATCTAAAACATTTCTTCTCTGTTGTGTCTACCCTAAAGGGAGATATTCTCTACCAATTACAGCACAGAGTCTAAGATGTAGAAACCTGCCACAACAAAATGGACTAAACCCCTGATAAACAATCACATTATAATTATTCGTTCTCAGCAGTCAATTCGGAAATTACTTTAAAGTCTTGAGCTGAAAGGCAATATATAGTTGTTTCCTTGTTACGTTAAAAAATTCTATTTATAACTTGTAAAACAAATTTCTAAATTCATTACTACTCCTAGAGTAATTCCTGGATTTTTAAAAACACTAGTATACATTCAGTATTCAACCCAGACTAATGTCACAGCATCTTTGTGAAGAAGGTAAAGTTGAAGAAAAAGTAGTCGTGGGATTGGTTTTTCCTTTTTTTCAAATCTGCTACTTGTTCTTTTCATTGCGTTACCCTAGTTTTTGTAGAAATCTATCCAGATCAGTAACTCGCTCCATCTGGTAGTAAACTATCCTTTCTAGCAGATGCGGATTCCCTGATATGAGTTAGGTCTTGTGTTGCAGAGATGCTCTGGTCACCAGCACGGTCAACTGTGTGACTAGTTTTGTGTCTGGATTCGTCATTTTCACCGTGCTGGGATACATGGCTGAGATGCGGAACGAAGATGTATCAGAGGTTGCCAAAGATACTGGTAGGCAAACTTTTTGTGCACATCCCTCAAATTGCTTCTAAGATTGAATATATTTGTATATTATCTTCTAGATTGAGAACAGCCCAAATTAGGCAACGTGTTTAGTACAGAATTCAGGATACTGACTTTATGATAAGGTAGAAACTGCACACTGCAAAACAGCTTGGAGGGAGCTGGTTTCCCCCGGAAGACAACACGGTAGAGTGAAAGAGCTTTTCCTCTTCCTGGCAGCAGAACCGCGTTAACAATTATTCCTAATTCTCCATTCCAATATCAGGACCCAGCCTTCTCTTCATCACGTACGCTGAGGCCATTGCAAACATGCCTGCTTCCACTTTCTTTGCCATCATCTTCTTCCTGATGTTACTGACGCTGGGGTTGGACAGCACGGTGAGTAGACAGCGTGTGAGAGAGCAGCCCTCCTGGGCATTTGGTGTATGGCCTTACCCCCACCACCGTTAAAAGAGACAGAACTAGAAATATCGCAGGGTTGGCATCTCCATGTGCCTTCTGTAAGACAGCAACTATTATTCAGATTTTGACCTAAATAGGCCTAAATAAAATTAAATTATTTGTCATGCTGTGACAATTAGTCACAAACCTGGAAAGACAACCAAAGCACTTGATTCATTAACTCCTGGTTGAATGCAGCCTTCCAGGCTCCTCCTTTCTTGTACTTGTAAACTTACAAAGCCATTATTAAATTCTGGATTTATTTTTTTAACACTAATTGGATTTAAAAGGTTGGAACTGGAGGCAGCCTCCTCAACAGCACTGCGAAAAGGAGATGCCATGTGATCCTGTTTTTACAGACTGAGAATCATCTCCTTCCAAGAAGGTTAAACTCAGCTGATTTCACAATCTTGGTTCCACTGACCCACCTACCACGTATTGGCATCCTGCTGCTTGTAATATAGAACTTCCTTGGGAGGAGAGGCACTTCCTACACATACGTCCCCACCTTATAAAGTTTAAAAGTTCTGAAGAAAGACTGTAAACAACAGTCACACCAATTCTACAGGCAGAATAATGTTCAATGATTTACAGCACCTTTAAACACAGAAGCATACCTTGAAGCATTTTCCAGTGATTTTTCCATTCTTTTCAGTTTGCAGGACTGGAGGGAGTGATTACTGGAGTGCTGGATGAATTTCCCCATGTCTGGAGCAAACGCAGGGAACTGTTTGTCCTTGGTCTGATCATCGTTTGCTTTCTGGGGTCATTAGCAACGCTGACATTTGTAAGTATTTTACCCATTCCTCAGCTTTCCTTATTGGCAGTTTCCTCCAAATGTCATCTTGGAGAGGGTACTATTTTTTGAAGAGAATTCCAGGAAATCAGATTAAAGCTCCAGCTTGTTTTCTTTATGCATCAGAAATCTGTATTTGGAATGAACGTGAACAGTATTTCTCACTAGGGAATGTGCTGCAAAATGATCCTATTCCAATTCAGCAAAACTCTAACGTACCACACACCATAAATGATGCAGCAATTGCTCCAGCTGCTCGATCAGTAATCAACCTTCCACATTTTATTCATGGTTTATTTGCTCTCAAAAGTGCCAAGTTTTAAAATAATGTTAATTGTATTTTAATTTTCCCAATGTTTGAAATGCATTTTGAATTAAAACAAGAATTATCAAAAATTATCTGCTAGAAAATGGTGTAATTGACTGTTGCTGCTCTCCAAAAATTTCTAGCAATGAATTTTCTGGATCTTCCTCATCAAATCAGGCCAGAAATCATAATTAGTCACAGCAAATAGTCCCTGTGGGGCTTGTGGGATTTCATTTTCATAACAAGCAACATTTTGGATAATGAGTGTAACAATCATAAGGGACAAGTGAAAAACACTTGGCTTTCCTGTCACATTTCACTCCACTTGCTCATTTATTTGCAACTTCCTTCTTATTTAAGGCATTTGCTGTAAAAGGAGACATAGTTCTTCTCCGAGACACAATGCTCTCTTCCAACAACTGACTCTAGATCCCAAATGGGATGAAAGAAGAGAAACAAACTTATTTCTTTTCTTCTCAATAACTATGACTCAGGTTGGAGAAAGATGCCACCACAGAAGGCACGCAAAAAGCCATCCCACCAACCCCCTCCAAATCTCATTTGTTCATTAAAATGCAACCAGAGTTACCAGCAGATTCAGTTTTACCTTTTCTGCATGGCAGCCCCACTGGTGAAATACCAAACAAGCAGATCAGTAGCATCCTGAAGGATTTCATTGGCAGAAACTGCCACAAAGTGACAGACCAGTCTGTGAATGGTGCAGATGAAGGCAATAATAACCAACAGTATTAGAGGATTTCTGTCGCTGGATCTTTGGTTCACTGGTAATTTGATTTCCTTTCCAGGGAGGAGCGTATGTGGTAAAGCTGTTTGAAGAATATGCCACTGGTCCAGCTGTCCTAACCGTCGTCTTTCTGGAAGCAGTTGCTGTGGCCTGGTTCTATGGTACGTCTACTGCCACGGTGACAAACAATGCTAACCCAAACTCCTCAGCTTCTGCAGCGGAAAGAGAGGCATTTCCTCTCTTTCTGCAGACAAGATCACTGATATCTCCAGAAACAGTTTATAAAACCTTTTTACAAACTCACTGATTACCAAATCCATAAGAATTATTATTAATTTGTTCTCTGACAGAAGAACAGTGACATCTGAAATTAACAAGACCTACAATTCAGAGTAATTAAAGATTTAATATAATTAAGAGTTATAGGAACAAAGTGGTCTTTCATGACGATTCTGAATTGATCTGCTGTGCAAACAAAATGCTGAGCATCTACTTATGAAAAACCCAAATCTGCTGTCACCACTCTCCTCCCACTTGTCTCCACAGGCATCACCCAGTTTTGCAACGATGTGAAAGAAATGCTGGGCTTTACCCCAGGCTGGTACTGGCGAGTTTGCTGGGTGGCAATTAGTCCCATATTCCTTCTGGTGAGTTTTCTTTACAGCTTTCTCATTCCAGCACAAGAAAATTACCATTGAACAATGCGGTTCCTTAGACTTCTCAAAGGTTAATAACAGAATTTTCTTGCGAAGTTCTTTAGAAACAATTCTTGTTAATCCAAAAAGGCTCGATTAATGAAAAATTCAATACAATGCTTCAAGGTCTTGTTACTAAATCACTACTTTACTTTAGAGATTTTTGTAGATGAGTTAGATAAATAAGATGGGGTTCTGAATAACTGCCCTCCTTCCCTCCACTGAACAGAGTTACTTTGTTTTGTTGCTTTATATTTAACTCAGCAAAATAAAGCAATAAAAGATGATGAAACACACTGTTGGAGAGGAAAACCACGATAAGTAAACATACTGTCTCAGCAACCACTGACAACTTTAGAATATTTCCCTTAAAATTTACAGCAGTTAATCGCAACCTTTATATATTTATAATTCAGAATTGGAAATAATGTCCCTACGTTTAACTGGGTGGTATTATTGATAACATTTTAACATAAAGTGTTCATTTCCTGACAGAAAATTACTTCATGCTATCTATTATTGTTGGTAGCCTCAGTGGGAGCAGAGTGGGTCAAGACAGAGTTCATGAGGCACAGAAAGTAGATTTAAGACCTACAGAGTGAATTCAAAACACTTGTAATGATCAATGCACGATTAACAGATTTTCATTTTATTACCCCAATAAAAAGAAGGGAAGAAAAGGCTATAAATAAACGTGTGACATCAAAAGTATTTTTTATATTACTGTCCTCTCCATGATCTTAAAACAGTAAAATAAAAGCTCTGGTGATGTGGTTACTGGCAGAGCTACTCATATTCTCTGTGGAAACTAAACTAAGGAAAGCCCAGAGGGTAATATGTTATTTCTGTACGGAAATTTTGCTGGTAATCCTGATCTTCTGATGATACTCTGGAAAAAATGGAGTCAGCGATCCTTCCAAGAATAGTCATAAATATTATTCTTGTAATATTCAACTAAAATAAATTTTTCAGTCATGAAGGATATGCACGGGAAAATGATGTAACGGCATTAATCAAGCTGATGCCAGAATACTTCCTCCAAACTACCAATAACATTTATAAAAGCTACTGAAGAACTGAAACCTTTGGAAAAGTATCACAGGAAAAATGTGTAGGAAAAAAAGCAACAGTGAAAAAAATACAATCTGTATAGCTTATCACAGAGAAAACTAAAAGCTGATGTGATTACTACAGGTAAGTTCTTTAACAGTACTTGAAATCGTATTAAAAGGGTCTACAACCCAATAAAGACCAGCATCAACCACCAGCACAGTGGCTGTGAGTTAAATTCAGACAACGCAGAATTGACACTGATCATGATTAAATATGGGACACACAGCGAAGGGAAACTGTACCCTCCCCATTTCTGGTGGCTTAAAATGAAGCTGATGCCTTTCTGGAAGGGATGCTGGAATCAAGTTAGAAAGCTCAATACAAGGGTAACTGGATAAAATTCTGCATGCTGGTATCAATCAATCTGATGTTGTCCATCTGTCATCTTTTTTTCCTTTAAATGTGCAAGTGTTGTCCTGAATTTTCTCTGTAATCTTTCTTAGGCAAGAAACACCACCGTGTGTATTTATGGAATAAGCAACCAATATGAGAATTTTTACTCCTTTCCTTTAAGTTACCGGTTGGGCTATAACCTAAAGCATCAGAGCTCTTTTAAAATTCCTGAAGGAAAGTCTGGATATCTGGGTTTGGGGGTTCTTTGGGTTTGGGTTTTATTTGTTTGTTTGTTTTGTTGGTTTTAAAAATCCATACTAAAGTTATTTAGGATGTTCTCAGTGTCGACATGTTTAATCTTTTTGAGTCCTGCTGATTTATTTTTTTTTCAGTTCTATGCTATGCTGGGACACACAGTTCCCTACTGTGTGTGCCATCAAAATCCATGTATTTATACTTCCCACTTTTCTTTTTCAGTTCGTCACTTGCAGCTTTCTCTCCAACCCTCCTGAGCTACGGCTTTTTGAATATAATTATCCCTACTGGACCACAGTGGTGGGTTATTGCATAGGAACTTCTTCTGTCATCTGTATTCCCATCTACATGGTTTATCGGTTGATTATCACTCCAGGAACACTTAAGGAGGTATCCACGATGTTCTGTTCATTCTATTTGACTGTTGGGAAGAAGGTGATTCCTAGAAACATTATGTGTATATTTCTCTAGGGTGTGATGACCCAGGACTTGAGGATTATTCCTGTTCTCTTTCTAGCCAGCTGATAGCTAATTGTCTTCTGCCCATTCTGAGTAATTAAAAAATCTCCCCAAGTCTTACTAAGGCCACTGACGTATTCATATAAAATATTAAATCAAGTAATTTTTTTTAAGCTCTGGTGAATTTGAGGCTTTTCCTAGAAATCAGATGAGAGTCAGTATCACAAGAATGAGGCAGTGAAGGATTGGTTCCCTTGGGTATATCTGTAAGAACAAGTTTTCTTTTTCTTTCCCATACTTGAGATTTCTCTGCCATAAATCTGTGGCAGCTTGTGATGACATTTTTGGGAGTTCTTGATAGTTCATATGTAAATACCAGTTCAGAAAGAGTATGTTCAGTTGGCTCAGGGTATCCAAGTAAACTGCAAAGTCCTAAAGCATTAATATGACATAGGTCAAACTTTTGATTCAAATTCTGTGTTACAAACAATTAAAAGGTAACGCCGTGCACTTCTGTAGCACCTTGCATCATCACAGGGCTGAGCTAACATCCTTGTGTCATAGTTCAAGAGGTGTAAGTCAAACTGAAGTCATATGTTTATTATAAATCTCTTTCCAAATGGCTCTCATGTTAAGTATTACCTCTAAAATCAATCCATTTCTATTACTGACTTCTTTCCAACAGCGTATTCTGAAAAGCATTACTCCAGAAACAGCTACAGAAATTCCTTTCGGAGACATCCGCATGAACGCAGTATAAGCTACACCTGCTTTCTGCGGGGAGAGAGGCAGAGCGTAAAACATAACTTTCCCCATATTCTCCCCCTCTCAAAGAACTACATTTTCCAGCCAAGACCCCAAACAGAGGAGTTTTCTGTGGAGGTCGCCTTGCTGACAACGGGCATTTGGGAACACGATGCCTCCAGCACATTTATCCAAGCAATTCAACCAAACGTACTGTGCACTTCTAACCAGATGGAACTGAGAACTAAGTCATTCTGGAAACAAGAGGATGTCCGTGTGCATGAGACCACCACTGCTCCCCACGTGGGTGCTGGGGCTGGCTGAAGGCCTGAGTAAGGCACCTTAGGATGAGTACGGGGGGGTAGGATTAGGTGTAGAACCCCGAGTCTGTGGCAGTGCTCCTGTATCTTCCTCAATGTGATCGTTCGTTCTGGGCAATGTCGTATTCGCTTCTAAGGTTCTAATTGCTTAAACTACATTGAAAAAAATACAGAAATATTTCCAATAGCCATACATTACTCACAGGGTTTTATAAGCTAGAAAAAAAAAGATAGGAAATTCTTCAGTCCCTATGTTTGTAGTGGAGTAGACAGAGGACGAGGAAACAGTCCTGAGCAGCACTATATACAGCTCTGCATTTGTTAGCACACACATTTAGTAGCATTACCCTTAATTTCCTGCATTTTGTCAATGGTAACAGTCTCTATTAATTGTTTATTGCATAACAAATGTTACAAAACCATTTTTTGTAATGCTGTAGGTTTCACTTTCCTTTAGACCAATCCAGCCACAAAAAATCACCATGGGTTATTTGACAAGCACCCACGTTGCTAGCACTTACTATACTGTTTTCATGACTAAGCTAGATATTCACAAAATCATCATCCTGACAGATCTATCACTTAACCCAAAGAAAATATAGACCAAAAAAGAATTTTTTTTGACTTCCGATGCCAAAAAGTAGAATCTTAAAGATCTGCTTCTCTGCTCTATTTTTGTTTTTCAGTTCATTTTCACACCTAAACCTTGCTGGAGCCTGTGGCTTTTTCTGTTCTTTCCTAGTACAAAAGTAAATTTTAGAATAACCCTTTTGGCTGGCTGGCCGACAAGAGTACGTTTAACAAGCTATACAACAAACCTACTTTGAAATTTATGAGCTCATATTCTAATGTGAACACATTAGAAGAAAAGGAGGGGAATTCTTTTTTTTCTTTTTAACAAGAACTTGAGCAGAGTTCAACAGGATTGATTCTCAGCAGAACTATTCACTTTCGAGGCACTGACATAGGAATTAACTCCCTTGCACATACTAACTTTCTATTATATGCACACACACATTCTCCAAATGTTCCTGCCCTTCAGACTGCTGTTGCCAAGTCAGTTGGAGGACAATAGTTTTGCTGCAGTTACACAGAAGTTTAGATAAACCTAAGTAGTGGTCATTTATGTAAAAATTTACATTTGTATTTTTACTCAACCACACAGATTATAACAAAAGTAAAATAAAAGAGAGGATGAAAGTCTCTTTTGTATCTAATGGTCTATTTAGGCAACGTACTGCTCAAATTAACAAGGTTCTATCTGCATTCATAGCAGCAGGTGTTAAGAAACCTATTGAAGAGTTTACATTGGTACAAAGAACTCGCCATATTAGAGGAAAGCAGTGATGGTGTGTTTGCCTTTTGAAAGTATTTTCATTACTTTCTCCCTGAGGGGTGCAGACACCCCCTGGAGAAAGGCCTCTTCCACTTCAGCTATTGACTTCAGCTCACATAACTTTAGGTCTTGAGCACAACTTCCAATAGGGAAATAAAGGGACTACAAAAAAAAGATTCCTAAGTTATATTTTAAAAGGGAATATGCTCTTTTATCACCACCAGAAAAAACATAATAAATCTGTCTTACTGGACAGTTACTCTTAAAAAGTAGTTTTGTAGCTTAGCCCTTAAGTATATTTGAATGCTACTTCCAAAATTGGCTTCATTGTGAGCAAAAGAGGAAGGGCCTGGGATTTCTTTTAATATTGGAAAGCCATTTAGTTATTAAGTCATCAATCATAAAACTAATGATTTTTTAAAAAGTAAAATCTTCTGTTATGAGCCCATTAATTGCAAAAATGCATATGAAATTTCAGTGTAAGATGAACGAAATACTTACATGTATCCAACATCAAGGTGTGGGAAATGAGTTAGAAACCCCTACCCAGCTCCTCCATTCTTCAGACTGGTGGTCAACTAATGCTGGGTATTTTTCCTCTAAAATGCATAAGTATTTAAATAGATAAATCTTACATATGGAATTTTTTTTGCAGACTTGATACTGTTTCATGCTAGGCTCATTAAAAAAAAAATCAAACCAAACCAAAACCCCAACTCTCCCCCAAAACAACCCAAAACTTACATTTCCAATTGTTGGTCATTACGTATAACCACTTGCACAAGTCTCTTTATCTGCTGCCTTTTATTAGGAAGGGTGAAGGTGGGGCCAGAAATGGTTGAGTTAAATATAAGCACTATCTGTATCAAAGCCAAGGTTTCTCTTTCAGCCCTTGCAAACAAACTGAAACTGGGAACATCACTTCTAATAGGACAATTTGCAGAGTAATAATTGCAAGAATCATTGCTATTTAATGTGCAATACTACTGATGAGCAACTTCCCAAAAAATGCCACTCTTTTCTAGTGGATTAAAAGCCAGCCAAGAAGCCCTGATATTAAGAGAAGCCCTGCAACAGTCACAGCATAAAACAGGGCAAGGTATCTCAGCAGTTGAAAAACGAGAATAATGCACTCTGAGTACTGATGGACTGAGAGAGGTGAAAGTTTTTAAAGCTACAAAAATCAACACAGACACGCAAAGACACAGGAAAAATACTTTTAGAAATGGGCAGTCCAGAAGATCATTAGTGACATTAGATCTTCACTCTCTTTTCACCAGGATAATGCAGTCTGAGGTCTTTATGGGAAAAGGGGGCAAGGAAGCCCTCCAGAAGTGGGTTAAAAAGGCTTTTCTTTTTCTGAATAACACAAAGATAAATTACATCCATGTTTTTACTCTAGAAAAGTTGAACTTGCAAGGCAGTTTCATTCACATTTTATTTATTTAACTTGTTTTTTATATGGCATACTGGTTTGAAGTTTTCTAAATGTTCTAATAAGTTCATTTTTTTAGGATCTCTATTTAGCTGAGTGGTTTAAATAGTAAGAAATTTATATCATTTATTTTTATCATTGCTTTGTTTTCCTTCCTTTTACATATCCATCTGAAAAAATTTAAACACTGTGTACAAAACCTAGTTATATTGATACCAAATGGTCTGCAGTGCAATTAAAAGTGTTTTCAGGCAAACAAACAAATTCCTTCTCAGCTCACCTTCTGCTTCTCTCTCACAAGAGGATATCCTACCCTCTAGTCTGACTGGTGAAAAGGAATTTATGAAACTGGTACATTAGGACCATGTTTGCCTTTTAAACAAAGAGGAAAAACTGGAGTTTTAGCTGTACAGAACTAAGTATTCCCTCCAACTTGTACATGATGCACCTGTATTAATTTATGCAGCTGTTTAGTTACAAGTGTTGCAAGCTGACTGTAAGTCATCAGTATGTGCCTTGTACTGTAAACTGTTATTGTAATAAATTTAATATTCATAAACCATCTACAGACGTCTCTTAAGCCTCTCTACAATGGGAAAAGTAAAGATAAAACTCAGTCCCAAGAAAAAGCAGAGCATCTAATCCAGTTTACTATACCAGCAAGACCTCTGACAGAAAGCAGAGGATTTCCCTAGTGTTTGAAGCCTGGCTCACAGCTAAATACTCTTTCATTCTATTTCAACAGACGAACTAACACACATGATATTTGTTTAGACAGAACAACAAAACCAAACTGATCTGCAATTGGACTAAGTGCTCACTTACACCATGAGCTTACATAGAAAACTCATTTAATTTCAAGTCTTTGTAAACTGGCAGGCTTGGCATTTCATTTTACTCACATTTTGTCTCATTACGGAACAAAATACTGGAGAAACATCAACCTCAATATCTTTTTAAAAAAAGATTAATTCACCTTATTGTAGCATAAAAGTGATAAATTTCCTACAAAACGAAGTGAAAGAAACCATTGTGAAATAAGTGTTGAAAATGTATTCTAAAAACTACAACCACCATCAGATATTCTGCTTCCCAAGTTCTAGTTGGAGACAGCTTTATTCTTGATAATGAACCTTTGAGCAGAGAGACTGACAAATCTAAAATATTACGTTTAGTAGAAAAAGCAGATATGACTATAATACAAGATACAAAAGACTCAAGCCTTATTTCACACAAGAAGATGCAGTGAAATAACACAAGCATTAAAAAAGACCCACACATTATATCCAGTATGTATCTTACACTTTATTTGTTTCTGTACATCAGGTCCCTAAATCCAAAGCTCACACATAAATACAAAATTTGTGTATCAATATGCATTTAGCTTACAAAACACAACACTATGTACAGAAATCTCCTAGATTGTTATTCAGGCTGTTTTTCTTGCTTTTTTCCTACTTTGAGAAGTCTCCTTCTCATTTTTGAGTGCACAACAATGACTGCTGCTAAGGGCTGAGAACACCTTTGTTTCAGGCGAGCTGTTTCAGCTGGTGAAAGGAGCAGGGGCTGCCAAGGGAAAGTACTCTCACATTCTGTTATTTAACCCTCCCAGGC
This sequence comes from Scolopax mira, assembly GCA_004320125.1. Classification (NCBI taxonomy): domain Eukaryota; kingdom Metazoa; phylum Chordata; class Aves; order Charadriiformes; family Scolopacidae; genus Scolopax; species Scolopax mira. The sequence goes on from BJBW01005704.1 coordinate 49,129, forward strand.
CTGTCTCAGAATCTTCAGGTACCAAGGATGGGGTACTGAAGGACAGTTTTGAGTCAGCCAAATTTAATATTTCAACTCTGTAAACAGACTGAAGGTGTGTATCAACTGATCCATTAACCCATTTCAAAAGTTGCTCTTCTATTGTGGCACACAATTTCTTGTGAAAGCAAGGAATAAATAACTAGGATATGCTTTTACTTCTGTACAAGAGTCCGTGCAGCAATGGCTTTTCCTCTTGATTGAGAGCCCAAGTGTTTTTGTCCACCACAGGGACATTAATCTTCTTCCTTCTCAATATAAGATTTAGTGCTGACACGTGCCATTTGCCTTGCCAAGTAGCGGTCCCTTGCTGACATCACTGTCTCTTCATTACTCCGTTTGGCAAATTTGCTCATGCTCTCAGGTGGTTTTTGTGCTTGTTCTTTCTCCCCTTCCTCTCCAGCTTTACGTTTCTGCTCAGATAAAATTCCAGAGCTGGATCTTCCCTTCTCATCCATCTCTCTCTCTTTTCCCTTTCTCTCTTTTTCCAGATCATTCTCTCTATCTTTTTCTAAAGATGTAGGAGAACTTTCCCTCCTCTCTCTGTGTCTCTTTTCATCGCTACCATATCTCTCTCTCCTCTCCTTCACATGATCTTCCTTTTCTCTGCACTTCTCTCCTCTCTCCTTCTCTCTGTCATTGTATCTATCTCTACCATTTCTTATTCTTTCTTTTTCTCGTTCCTTTTCTGAGTCCTTCTCTTCTCTCTCCTTTGCCTTCCTCCATTCTCTGCCATGTCCCTCCCTCTCTTTTCTTTCCTTCCCCCTTTGTTTATCATCTTGCTCTTCCCTCCTTCTGTAGTTATCTTTAGAACTGTGATCCCCATATCTGTGTCGGTCTTCCTTTTCCCTTTGGTGATCCTTCTCATGGGTCCTACTTCTCTCATAATCTCTTTCCCTGGATTGTTCATCATTTCCCCTCCTGCTTGGTCTGCTCTCTCCCCTCTTTGCAAGATGGTTTGTTTGGGCTTTTGTGCGCAGCTCTTCCTCCACACTGGACGAGCTTGGTGACCTGGAATGCCTCTGGCTCTTGGGAAGTTTAGCCTCCTCTTCACTGCTCACAGAGCTCGCCCTCCTTTTCTTTTTCAAATTTACTTTCCTACTTTTGTGTCTCTTATCATCATCACTACTATCAGTTCCTAAGTCAGTATCAGCGTCTGGATTATTCTCTTTCTTAACAGAGGGCTCCAGTTTTTGTCCTTCATATGGGCATTTGTTCCTTTGGTTGGATTCATCATAACTGTCAGGTTTTTCTTCCTTTATCCTAGAAGTTTTATGTTAATAAAGAAAAAACAAAATTACACAGCCTGAAACCTCAGACTTTTCTACAAACCGATGTCTGGTCAGGACTTAAGCAATAGATGCTGCTGAGAAGTCTAAGAAAACACATCAGCTTCCAGGAATCCAGTGCAACAGATTTCTATTAAGTATCTGTATCTGGTTCATTGGTGAATGCGAGCTGATAAGTTTATTGAAAAAAATGACTATGATTTGTATTCTTGTGTAAGCTTTTCAGCAAGTTACACAATTTCTCCTTTGTGTTTATTCCTCAAATAATTATCCATAGAAGCAAGTTGTATGTTTTGTTGACAGAGGTAAGAACAATGCTTCCATTAGTAGTAGACTTTATTAATCCAGTATTTCTGAAGATCTCACTCTCATGACTAGACAGAAATTAGTATCTTTCAACAGCTCACAGACTCTTAAATACAAAAAGCTGATCCATGGAGGACCAATTTGGGCAGCAGACAGGAAATTTATGCTTTATTCTTCTTCTCTGACTGATAAAGAAATACCTGTTCAATCACACAAGCCATGTGTCTCTTCTTATTAATCAAAGCTACAGTAACAGTCTGTGGCAAATTCTTATGTTAGACTGAAGTTCTAGTTAGACTGAATGTCTGAAGCATGCTTGGTTAGACGATCAACAATGACCAAAAGTTATGCTGAAAATTTGATCATTTGTTTAGTAATCCAATTAATTAAAATGACAAGTCAAATGCGGATCACTTTAGGGATGAGTGATGCAAATTCTGAGATCCAAAAATTGAGCTATTCTCTCTATATATCCTGTTGTACCACCATAAGAAAGAATAAAATCAAAATACACACCGGAGCTTCTCTGAAAGCCTTAGAGGGAGCACCATCGACAGTACAACTTCTTCTCCCCATAATTAATTTTATATACAACTCACAAAAGAAACATTTCCTTAATTTACAAGAGTAAGAAACTATAATTTCAAATGATCTATACACAGTATAAAACTACATATTCCTGAAGATGCCCCGAAAGAATAACTATTAAAGGAAATGGATAACCAAGCTGACCATTATTGCTTCTGTTTTTATAAAGTGAATAAAGTGAATAACTTTGATTTCATCAATAAAAAGACACCACAAAATGCAAAATACATTTAACCACCCCAGTAGCAATCTTTGTGCATCACTGGACCCAAGCAGGTATTTCTCTTTGGTGAAAGCCTAAGATAGGATGTTTTTCCACACACAAAGGAATAACGCTAAAAGTGTAAGTCTCAAATAACAAGTGTGCCCTAAAATTTCCCATTTTCTGCTTAAATTCAGGAAGCTGTTCTGGTTTTCTTCCAGTCAGTAATTCTTACTTCACATTTCCTCTATGCTACTTTTCCCAATTTATTTCCAATAAGGTGCTATTATCCTCTACTAAAGGTAAAATTCAGAATTCCCTTATTTCAGAGAGCTGAATAACTTCACAGCGATCACATTCTTCGTTTAAGATAAGAATTTATTTTCTAATAACCCGCTTGCACTTTCTTTATGATGGCAAGCATTTAACTAGTGGCATCCAGGTTTAAGGCCTATCTCAAGTGAGGTTTAACCTGAATAAATTGTTTCAAAAGATCAGTTGTTGCATATATTTATCCACAGGGCAGAATTTCATCATCTCAGCTACTTAAATAATTCAGCCTCATATCATTACTTTACTTTGGAATGTGCATATCTTAAGATTTTAAAATATTCCTACGGGATTTCCTACATATTTGATTAATTTCCTTTTACCACAGCATCAACACTCAATTAATTTATTTTTTATGAATCTGTAAATGTGGAGTATGTACAAAGTTCAAGACTCACATTCTTCTCATTAAATTCTAATCACAATGTCATTTCCTATGACTTACCTCCATGCTCATTATTTTAACTTTTGTCTCCCTCATGATTCAAAATATGGAACTTAATGCAGATTGCCAAACATTAGGAAAACCAAAGTAAATATAGGATAGAATAATACCAAGCAGTATTACAAGTATGGATGTTCTCTTGATACTTTTTAGATGGCATCTCTCTCCTGCTTGTTTCTGTCTTATAGTCTATACGACCAATGATTATTAGACATTTTCCAAATAATTCCATTAATCAGCTGTATAAGGTACTCAGCTTACCCTACCAGTGTTTTAGTACTTTCCAATTCTTACAGTTCCAGTGAGTCTGGAATCACAAAAAGCCAGGAGCTGGTTATATGTGAAAGCCTTCTGGAAATGCATCCTACCTGGCTTCACGGAAGCTGCATTTAGGCGTCTCCTCTTCCCCTACCCTCTGGTTTAGAAGATGTCTGTAAAATCCACTGAGATCCTTCTGTTTGGTCACATCCAGGTATGCTAAGAGAAAGAAAGGAAGGTTGGATTTACTGTGCCACAATCGCTCATCAGACACAACTCATTATTGGTAGACACCACCAAGACTGCAATCTTCACCCTGGAAGTTTTCAAGCCCAGAGTGGAAAAAGCTCAGAGCGCCCCGATTTGATCTCACAGCAGACCATGCTTTGAGCAGGAGGCTGGACCAGACCTTCAGAGACCAATTCCAACCTCGTTTCTCTTATGATCCTATATCCTATTCTTTCACCTGTTCCTGGGACACTATATAGACTCTCTGAAGTAAGGAGTGTAAGGCTGTACCCCGCACTAACGAGTCTTCCTTGAACAACTGACCATCCCTCAAAAATTAAAAGTAGTAACCCTAATACTAATGATACACAGAGGAGCCTCCTCTGTTCCTTTAGTGCAGTGTACAAAGGAAAATAACAGACACGTGGGATCTGATTCAGTATCTGTTATCTAGTCCTTTTGATTTTAATTATCTGAAGCCTCACAGAGGGACCGGATGCCAATGTTTAAACCATGTGCAAGACCATACTTCTTTTTAAGGGAAATTATTTCAGTGTGAATCTCACCCTCGAGAGCTGCCTCTCTTCTTTCTCTTTCCTCCTCCTCAGCCCTTTCTTGCAGCTTCTTCTTATAGGCTGAAGTCACAAAGGCCTCTTTGTGAGCAAACTCTCCTCCTTCCATTTCACGCTCTTTCTGAATTTTTCTTTCCATCCTTTTCTCCTGTTCCTTCTTTCTAATCTCAGCTGCTTTGAGGATATTTTGGATGTATCTGGGCTAAAATAGGAGGAAAAAAGGTGTAACATTGAGAGATAACAAAGGTGGTTGGGAAAACACAAATTGGGATTGCTGGAGATGTGGAATAAAGTTAATAATGGAAGAAAACTGACAGAAGCTAGTCTAATATGTTCTTCCTGTATCTAACTGATATCTATTGGAACTAAACTGTCATTCCCTTTTAGATCACTACCACGGTCTGCTTCCCAGTAACAAGAGTATGCTGTATTCAGTCAAAACATTCAGCCCATCTTTGACTAGGATGATTTTTGCTCTGAGGGAAATGAAATATTTTTTCATTTCTCAGCCCCCTGTCTCCTGGCGTGTAACAGCCCCATGTTCCTATCACTGTAAAGGAGTGGGAAGCTTCCTTTT